>VOPJ01001700.1:0-20386 GCA_014673585.1 Semibalanus balanoides | reverse complement strand
AGCATAGAGCAACGCGGTAAGAACCAGCACGTTGCCTGTCATGTGAGGAATCTAAAGGCTAGGCTCCACTATGCGTGGTCGCCCAGGCAATTCCGGACGTGTTCTCGGTTTTTGCGTGTCATCCGTGCTTGCGGCTCATGGGTGCTATCCGGCTTTTGCGTGTTGTCTGTATCGTTTTTGTTTACATGTTGGCATGGCAACTGCACTGACTGGCGAGCGTGTAATTTCTATCAACGATCGACTGAACTGTTATTTGATTATTAACATCTTTATTATTTACTATATTTACCTTTATTATTTATATTATTTACGCTTTTATTATGTGTCACCTTTATTATATATTACTTAATTTATTACACCTAGACATTGAACACCCCAATGCCCTTAACAGCCCATCAATAACTAATTACCGAATGGCACATACATTCTTTTCCATCCATCATCGATCTTGGTAGTATCTGTCAGGAATCCGCCAGTTGGCAGCATAAGCAGTGAGTATAGTAGTATAGCACCGAACGAAAGTTTGCCGCGAGTGCGCAACTAACTGTCTCACACGGTCACGGGGGAACACGCAGGATTCAGCAAAAAGAAGTCAGAAGTATGGGAACTTGTCTATCGGCAGAACCGTTCGTTCCTGAACGTCGCTTCCTTGACTGAACATCCGGCTTCTGCGTGGCATTTCATCCGGCTTGTCCGTGTTCTTCTTGACTTAACCCTCGCCCGGGTAGGGCAAGATCTCTGCGTGTCCAGGAAGGGTGGTGGGTGGTACGACCCCCCCCCCCTAGTGTTTCGACCCTAATTGAGTTAGAGCTTTGGTTAGTAAACGAGCGTGCTGCTTGTGACGAGAGGAAGCTACTGATACCAAATTTTAAGGTCCTGGATCAATAGGTGACCTCTGAGGTCATGTCAATAACCCAAATGTCACAAATCGTAAATGTGTGAATAGAATACTGCTAGAGCCAAAATGGTGAAGGAACGTCTTAGTATGTTTAATACAATACATGTCAAATTCGAAATCAGCGTAAAAAATGCTTATAAACTGCCCAATTCCAAAAAGGTCATGTCAGGTCATCTGAGGTCAGTGACCTCGGTTGACCTTTGAAGCGCGTGACCCCAATGGAACATATACTTATGTAAAATGGATCCCAGATTTTAAAATCAGCGTCACAAACTGTCATAGTAACAGCCAGAGGCCAAAAAAGTAATATGAGGTCATCGAAGGTCAGTGACCTCAGAAGACCTTAGAAAAGGTCAGTCGAGGTCACAATTTTGCGGAAGCCACCGCTGTCACCTGGAAACACCTTTGCATATGCTCCTGAACAGCAAACACTCGGAAACTGCACATGTAACAAGGATCGATACTGCGGGACGCCAGTTGCGCCTGACATGACCTTGAGAAACAGGTCGTAGGTCACGGGTCATGAAAGTTAAAAATAAAAAATTTCAGACTATGTGCCAAATTGTCCAAAAGCAGGTTACTGGAAGTTTCATCGCGATCGGTTGATATCTACGCGAGTTATTTGGGAAAAACCGAGGGTTGGCATCCCCCCTACCCGCTACCCGGGCGAGGGTTATCATCTGGGACCTGCGTGAAGCGCCAGTGGAGCTCACCCTATGCATTAACTATCAGCTGAACTTGCCCTGCGGCCCGATTTCAAGCGAAAACCGACAATACGCAGAACGCGTCCGGAATTTCCTGGATAGTCACGCGTAGTGAAGCATGACCTAGACGGTATGCCATTTTTAGGTTTCAGATCAGCGAGTGACCTTCCAGGTCAAGTGAATGACCTCGACTCGATCACGTCCAGAATAGCATTTTGCTCTGTCAGAAAACTTCAAAATAAGACATTGATAAATGTAAATAATAATGCATGTTCCTAGACCAGTTTTGTCTCAGAAATACAGAAAAATATATTTATTTGCTCGTATCTGGTAAAAAAGGTCCCAAAAAGTGATTAAAAATGACCCATGAGTTTCTTTCACTTCGGGAGCCATCACTCAATCAAAAATAGAGGTATTGCTTTGAAATTTAATTTGAGTATTGCCGAAAATACTCGGAATGGAACTCTTGCATATATTCCGTTTTTTTAAGTTTAATTTTTTAATGAATTTTCTCCATTGCTCACGTGACCGCGTTCGGCCGGTGAAGGATGGCTGCCAGGGTCGCCGTCCCTGGTATGTCCTGTTAACTCAAAGGAAAACTTGGTGTGCTCTTTCACATTAGGAAATAACGCACAAGAACAACCCGTTCGTTGGGTCCGAGTCGTTAAGAAGGGTAGGGGGTGTGGAGCTGGTAGAGTATTATGCGTATAGCGATTGGTGCTGAGACAATGCGTTTGCATCTCAATTTATTTTCATGTTATTTCAGTAGCGATGACGCGCGAGCGGGTGTTGGGCGCCGGAGCGTGAGCAGTGAGGAAGTCAGCCAGCACAGTAGGGGGGTAGAGAGTAGGTGTATATATAGTATATAAATAGTATAGTAGTAAGTGATATAGTATATAGTATATAAGGGGGGTATATATATGTATACGACGGAAGCAAACACACGCAAGCACACAATAAATACACAGATGTCACTGGCTGTCTATCAAGTAAAAGTAAAACATCACGAGATATGCCATCGGCTTATGTTATTGTTTAAGGGAATATACCACCTTGGGAAAAGTATGAAGAATGATGGAGAATAGTGCCCTGATCACGGTTCTGGCATTCATTTTTGCGAGAAAAAAGTCGCAATTTGGTGTAATTGGAAAAATAATAATATATTTGCATGTGACGTCACAACAATTTTGCGTCACCAAAACCAGTTGTGACGTCACAAGGAGGCAGCGAACGGCAAAAGATGCTCCGTGTATCAGATATGTTAAAACATAAACAACTGCGTTCGCTGGTTCTCGACTCGGCAATAATATTGGACGCGATTTAAAATGTGTTAATGTTGCACTATGGTCTATCCTAAGCATCTTTTGGTAATTTTAATTGGAAATCGACTCACAATTGACAAAGATAGTACTTAAAAACGTATATGCCACACCGCAGCAGTAAATTAGCCTATTGTGTGTGATATGGTGAGATTATGGGAGGTGCGGTTGCTAAATAGTTACGAAAAGAATTACTTCAGCAACGCAACCTCCCAAAATTCACGATGCGGTCGGTAAACACTCCCAAAATTCCAGTGCGTTTCTGAAGCATTTACCTTATTTTAAAAATGAGAAGGTGCCAACGCAAATTCACAAAGTATGGGCCAATACATGTTTCTGAGAAACCGAGCTTCTCGTCAGTCAACCCCCCAAAATGTCACATATTTGTTGATTATATCGCTTGAACAGGCTCGACGCCAGCCAGCGCCGATCAAACACATTTTTTCTTCTCACGAAGCATCTAGGTGATTGGTAATTTGAGAGACCAGGACTTTGAGAGTTGATTTGAGAATAGTGTGATGTTGAAGTTGTTGATGTGGAAGACCTTTGGAAGACAGTGTCCTGCGCATTATTTCAAATGGAGAATCCAATGAAAACTGACAAGCGAAACTGGTACTACTTTGTATAAATGAGAAAGTCCGAAGGCCCTATAGGTATAAAGTGCGATACCTGTGTTCCGTGGTGACAGAGCGGACGCTTCTAATCAAGCCGTAGCTATACCGTTCAAGATCAGGCGAAAAACGAGCAGTGCGGTTTGGAAATCACAGTGGAGTAACTACTTTTGACGTCTGCGAAGTGCGAAACGTCACGAAATTGGTCCTTTTAAAATATGCCCAAATATGCCCAACTGTTTTTGCGTTGTAACTCAGCAACTAGGTCGTTTTGGAAGGAAAATTTGTCAAATTTGGAGGTTTCTCAGTACACCCGACAATCTGGCTGATCTCAGTTAAAAACTAATGTTAAAGGTGCTATAATCCCTTTAATAGGATATCTACGAAGACACGATGCTAATGTCATCGTTTCAGGCTGATCAGGTTCATTACATACTGCGTGCCGTGTATTTGGAACACGATATTTGCTGTGTGTGTGTGATATCATGGATTGCGTTCTCTCCCGGAGCCCAGAACGTTATTCGTGTCTGGATGCGGCCAGCGGGGTATTGAGGCGGTGTGCGTTCTGCTAGAAATCGCAATAATGGTGACCATTACCGCGAGTCCTGGATGCTATTTGCGGCCTACCATACGGTGCTGGAACGGGGCTGTGTGCGCTCTGTTTACTGAACAGAGAGGGGCTGTGTGCGCTCTGTTTACTGAACAGAGCGGGCTGTGTGCGCTTGTTTGCTGAACAGCTTGTTTGCTGAACAGAAGGGGGCTGTGTACGTTCTGTACAGTCAGGGTCTGACTGTGGACAGAGTCAGGATCTGACTGTGCCGCGCCGTGTGTCCACAGGACAGTCAGGGTTTGACTGTGAACAGAGTCAGGATCTGACTGTGCCGCCGTGTGTCCACAGGACAGTCAGGGTCTGACTGTGGACAGAGTCAGGATCTGACTGTGCCGCCCTGACGAGGAGCGCAGGAACTACAGCAGGTTCTGCCGCTGCCTGGCCAGAGACCTGGTGCCGTACCTGAGCAGCTGTCTGTCGGCCGTGTTCCCCGCCGACCAGCTGGCGCCGGCGCTGGGACTCTCCGTGGCAGCCGTCACCAAACGGGTACAGTTTATACTGCACACTGCACACTGCACACTGCACACTGCACACTGCACACTGAACACTGTACATCGCACACTGCACACCGCACGCTGCAGCCCTGGTACCGCTCAGTGGTGCAGGCCGCAGGGTGTGCGGGACGGGCTCGGCTACGCGCCATAGGCAACTGTAATTAGGTAGACTGTATGGCTGGTCCTTATCTCAGTTCATTATATAAATGTGCATTGTAATATTGTGTTGTATCTGCAACGGTGACATGAATGGTGACATGCCAACTTCACTGAAGCATTGGGGAAATGTGTTGTCTTTGTTTAAAGGGAATGTTTCACCGTTGTATTGGTTTTGAACTGAGATAACCATTATCTTTGGCCGTTATTGAAAAGTATAAATTACTCAAACAATTTTTCTCAAAACTTAACCGTTTTTGTTTTGCAATTTAAATTAATGGAATTTAGTCGAAAGTGGTGCGGTAGGTTAGTGCCGCCGTTGATATGGCTGAGGCAGCGACTTTCAAGGGTCGTTGGTTCTAGGATAAAAAGCGGACTTGTATTTCTTTGAACTTTGCTGCGATACTTGGCTGCGGAGGTTACGCATTACAAAAGACTTATTTGTATTCAAGTCGCCAGAATTGTCTACAAAGATTGTGCCTATTCTTAAAAGCTTTTTACAGCACAATAATGGCATAATTGTCCCAAATTTAAACAATGTAATTTTGCCAAATTCAGTGACTTCGGCAAATAAATGTCACCATCGTTTTCAGCAGCGCTTGCCGCTTGCTTCATATTTTTAACAACGACGGGCGTATGTTTGACAACTTTCAGAAAGATGGAACATTCCCTTTTATATTTAGCAGGGCAGTGTGCGGCAGTGAAGGCAACCTGTTGCGCTGGATTATGGATAGTGTTCAAACTTCCTAATGCAGCTCTCTGTTGCGCCGTCCGTCCGTGGCGTTGTCGACTGCTGATCTGCTGTCTGTGTGGGCGACAATGTGTTTTGACACCGGTGCTAACTCTCCGGTGCTAGCTCTGACACCGGTGCTAACTCTCCGGTGCTAACTCTCCGGTGCTAACTCTGACACCGGCGCTAACTCTCCGGCGCTAACTCTCCGGTGCTAACTCTGACACCGGTGCTAACTCTCCGGTGCTAACTCTGACACCGGCGCTAACTCTCCGGTGCTAACTCTGACACCGGTGCTAAATACTAACTCTGGTTATCCTCGCGTCTCGCCAGGGTATCAGCACGCTGGACGTGTCTGCTCTGGTCAGCCCGCTGCAGGAGTTCCTGCAGGCGGAGGAGGTGACACATCCTGCCGTGCCCGTGATGCCGGCACTGGCAGCAGCAGCAGCAGCAGGAGAGGAACCGGCCGACTCTGGTGTCACGACCGACCCCAGCCAGACGGCTGCCGCAGACTCGCCAGCCACAGCTCAGTTCACAGAGGACGTGGGACCGGCGCAGGAGGCTGAGAAGGGGCCAGGGGAAGCTCCAGAGGTGGATCAGAAGGCAGAAGAGGCGCCGTCAGGAGAGGGTGCAGAGGTGCAGGTGCCGGGAGAGGCAGCTGAGGCATTGGCAGGAGAGGCAGCTGAGGCAGTGGCAGGACAGCAGGCTGAGCCGGCTCCAGCACAGACCGCGGGAAACACACCGGGACAAGACGCGGCAGGTTCAGAGGCGGAAGCGAAGGCGGCTGAGTCGGCAGGGTCTCCTGCGGCCGTGACGGACCAGAGTGGTACCGACGCCTCGCTGCTTCACCAGGCGCTGGAGGATGAGGAGGACCTGGGACTGGTGATGACGGCACCGCTGCGGCCTGACCAGCAGTAGACGGCACTAGCGCGGCTCACTGGGGCACGGCAGACGCACCCGGTTAGCTTCAGAAGCTGCAAGGGATTTCGAACGCTCTTTGAAGTGAGAGGACCAGGTTTATGGTGTGTTATTGTAAATCAGGAGTTTCCTGGTACTTTTTGCCTTGTTTGTTACGACAGTGACTTGCTGTTTGTCTGCTGCGATGTGAAGTGTCGGGAATCGGGCTTGAACGGATTGTATTGACCTGTGGTCATCGGTTCAAGTGGACAACTGGGGTTGATATTGGTGGCAGTGATTGTTACTTATTTTGCACCAACCAACCTGTCTATATGTATAACTTTTTTCCTGCAATTAATATGCGTATTTGAAGTTGATCAATATAATTTATCAAATAAGCTACCGATTCGTCGGCGTCAAATGTACGAAGAAAAAACGGTTTCAGTAACCTACGGGCAAGAGGGCGCCACCGTTACTAGAAGTACTACCATCTGACGGTAGATGGTGCTAAGAATGGCTCCCTGCTCATAATCTGACTCACCTGCGACAAATCCGGAGGTCGATGGCTAAAATTTCTGGGAAATCGTGCGGCCGCGGGTGAGGGTGGAGGGATGCGGCTCCCTGTCGGGCCGGCCCGGTTTAGTCATAGTTAGGGGTCTTACGTGGATAGTGTGGTGCCGGACATATCACACTTCGTCATATCATTTATGGAGGACTGTAAAGGAACCTGCGCTTATGAAGGAAAACAAATCAAGAGGCAACTTCAGAGATGGGGTCGCACCTTCCCGGCTCAACTGGGTGAGTGTTGTTACTTATATTTGTTGCTCCAGTGGAAGATACTGCTTATATTTTGCATTTATTTTGCATTTTTTAATATGTAAAACAAAAGATGATGCACTATTTGTTGTTTTTGATCAGTCTTATTGTTGTTATTGCTTGTGCTAGTAGTGCAAAGTCAAAGTAGGCATACAAACCCAAGCTCTGGATCCCTTAAAATGGACATTTCCTGCTGTTGGTGGTAAATACATATTAAAGCAGCAAAATCACCAATGGTACAAAAATCAGGCATGACATTTGGTGTTTGATGGTTAGCCGCACCTGCTTGAAAGGCTAAACAAACTTGTTGACAGTGGTTATGTGCCATGTTGCCAAGTTTTTCCTAAGCCAAGTATTTAATTTTAAAAATCTAGGTACCTTATTGTTTTAGTCCTTCAGCAATTTATTTTATTTTGATGTCTGCTCATAATATTTGTTGTGGTGCGAGGATTCGGTATATCTTGGGACTTGTGCACCACACACCTTATGCAACAATATGCGCTCATTGTGATGATGTAGCTTCAAGTAGCTTTCAATCTTGAATATATTTTCAGCATAATGCAACAATTTGTTTGCCTAGCCTAGCAGGCTGTTGCCAGAAATATGATGATAGTTGTTCAATATGAGTGATCTAATACATCATGCCTTATGCTATGTGGTACATACTGGTGTGTTGTGCTATATATGCCTGGACCCTGGCAGAATTTGAAAATAATCTGCAAATTTGTACAGGCATAGATATTTGTGTGATATTTGTCTGCTGCAATAATCTTACATGATTATCTGATTTATGCTACCATCTGAAGACATAACTTAGTTTTGTCTTTAAATAATCATTTCCTGAGGACAGCAAAAAGAGTGAAACATGATGCAATGCAGCTCAAACATTTGTCATGTATCAGGCAAACACCATACTCAGCAGCTGACAGGTAACTGAATGACTCCCAGACAGTTTTGTGATGGTTGGTGTGAACATTGCTGACAATGGTATGGTAAAGTAGGGCCAAAAGAGCCATGAATCATGATACCAGTCAGGTAATGTAATAGTGCTATGCTGTGATGGTTTAATAAGGGACCTCTGCTCTATTGCACTATGTTTCTTAAATATTTCAAACTCATGTATGTACAGCTGTCAGTTTCAGAAACTGCCAGCATGTGTGGGATAATGCAAGTTGCTGAGTGAAAATATCACAAACTTTCATGGGAAAGCTTTACTGTTACCAGGCTTGTAGCCAAGTGGGCTGGCGGAGGCGCCCCTCCCCCCCCCTCCCCTTGGGGGCCCGGCGGGCCGAAAGGGGCCGACTAGACCGCGTTAAGTGCGGTATCATGGGTCGAAGGCCATGCTTTAAAGAGCTTAGAGCACTTCAGATGTTCTTTATGGCCAACAGGGCCCTCTCTGAAAGACCCAAGTGCCCTTGGACGTTCGCAAGAGCCCTGGGCATGTCAGAGGGCCCCCTGAACACGTCGACGGTCGAACGGCTCCTAGTCAGCACAGAGGGCCCCTCGAAAGGTCGTAGGGGCCCCTGGGCAGGTCGGAGTGGCCCCTGGGGAGGTCGGAGGGCCCCGGGGATTTCGAAAGGGTGCCCTAGTGGGTCAGAGAGCCCACTGAACACGTCAAATGAGCCCCTAGCCAGCACATAGGGCCCCTGAACAGGTCTTAGGGACCCTGGGCAGGTCAGAGGGGCCTCTGGGCGGGTCAGAGAGGCCCCTGGGCAGGTCAGAGAGGCCCCTGGGCAGGTCAGAGGGGCCCCTGAGCATGTTGATAGGGCGAAAAAGCAGCCAGCGCAGTTCCTTATCAGGTCGAAAGAGCCCCTGAGCAGGCTGGAAGACCCTTAGCCAGACCAAAGGGCCCATGAGAAGTTCAGAGGGCCCCTGTGCAGGCTAGAGGGGCCCCTGACCAGACAGAAAGGGCCCCTGGGCGGGTCAGAATGGCCCATGAACATGCCTATGGCCCTTCACCAGTACGGTAGGAGCAGGACCTTTGTATCCGTTCTACTGGCCCTTTCAACGCTCGGGAATGGGCCCCTGTCGAGGTCCCCTCCCTAGACAAAATTATGGCTACGTGCCTGGTAGAGACCCTTTTGAGGCGCTGCCCCCGGACGAAATCCTGACTACGAGCCTGTTCCATGGGTCTCTGAGGGCCCTGAGGGTCCTGGTCAAATTCAGATCATCACAAGTTGAAGAAAAATCGGTGCATCACAAAATTGAAGTGGCCGAAATCCGGAGAGTTTTTCATATCCATTTTTGTTTTGGGGGCCTTTCAACGCTCGGGAAGGGCCCTTTTGAGGAGCCGTCCCCCCCCCTTGGACGAAATCCTGGCTACGTGCCTGACTGTTACGTTTGTCATTGTGTAACCACTGGGATCTTAACCTAATGCTCACAAGCTATTTAACAGGCAGCTCTGCCCAGTGAACTAGGAGAAGAGATGTTTTGCATTGCTGTAGCTGCCAGCTCGATGCTAATGCTGGGCGCATGTTCGTCGAAATCTTATCATCTCATGACGTCACATGTACACGGCACAGCAGTGACAGGGACTTCACTGGGGTGATGTGGTCTGGTGCCGCCGTGTCCCGCGGGGTCCCCCGCTGGCCCCGCTGTGCATCAGAGCGGGTAGCAGGACCGATGATGCCGCTCCGTCAGCACCCGGGAGCTGCCCCGCACCGGCTGCCCGCCGGCCATTAAGGCGCCTCTCCGGGTCGGAAGCGCCATGTCGTGCAGCCAGCTCGTCCCGTGCGTGTCACGCCACCACCCGGAATGGCTGGGTCAAAATCTTCCGCTCCCAGCCCGCCGTATCTCGGCAGCGAGCCAGTGACCTCGGTCCTCCCCTGGGCCTCCGGAATGGCTGGGTCAGAATCCTCCCCTTCTCCCTGCTGTTACTCGCAGTGTGCTGCCGACCCCATGAACTCCGTCCCGCCACCGCCTGGGGCTGGAGCGGCGACACTTCACTTCAGTCGAGTACACTTATGTAACTTCCTCGTTATATAATGCAATTGTTCTCGGATGGACCATTGTTGATTGTTGATAAATAATAAACGATCATATTCCATCGTAGCATTGGCCTTTATCAGGGGGGCTCAAGGGGCATGTGCCCCCCCCCCCCCTTAGGCCGACCCCCACCGCCCACACTAAACAAATATCGGCGACGTCCCTGTTTGCGACCATTTAGGGGCCCTGCAAAATATAGTGGCCTAAATCCGAGGAGCTACCTTTTTGCGCAATTGTGCCGGTGCCTTTGCCGAGGGGGCCCCTGTGGATGTCGTGCCCCCACCCCCTTGCCGAAGGTCTGGATGCGCCCCTGACCTTAATAGTTTCATGTATTGGTGTTTCATAGATAAACGTCTGAATAAAAAGTGTGTATTACCATCCACTAACATCCTTGAATAGCGGCAGAGCTTCTGTTTGGAAACAGTAGTGGGTTCAGTTCAGTTACGCAGATTATTATCAACGGTGACGATAATGCGGGACACGATTGACTCAACAGGTAATGCTGTGTTTGAATTGAAAGTGACATTTGCCGGGAGGTAATCGCACGTTTTATGAGCTAGTGAAGATAGTTCTAGCGGCTTTGTGATGTGACGGATAAACTTGGTTTATTTCCTTTGAATCCGGCAAAAGTGTGACGCGACACGGTTTCCTTTCAAGTTTCCGCGTGGGGCATTCCATGCTGCTCCCTGTGGTGTAATGAATCTCTCATTTCCGTGTAATTCATGCCTGAATCATACTTAGCACCGTCACTTGTACGTACATTGTCGACCCTATAATTAGAAAGCGGAAAACCGGCATAAAGACATGGTGACATTTATAGTTCACTTTTCAAAATACAAATGCGGCGGCCGGCGTACCAACTGTGAACTCTTCGCATTTGTGGACGTGTTGCATGTAACTGCTGGATTGTCGGCATACTTGCGCATGACATTGTCGCATCTTAGCACAAGTGCATGTTGCCCGATAGTATGCACTATACAAAGTCACAGCTTGTGTTTGCAACACAGACTGTGTTGCAAATTCACCAATACAAAGTTTATGATGAAACTCGGATCCATTGTGGGTGAATCATTTTCTGAGAAGACGGTGCACACATTCTTACTGGAAAAGGCGTGCAGTTCAGCGCGATCAGAGGGGACACGTCAGCGTTGTACCTATTACACAACCAACATCGAGCAGCGCCATGTCGTGTGTAAATTATTAACTGAGCAGGGAGGCGGGCAGGAGTACCTATCGCTTACGTCAGCCGCTCTTCCGCTAGCCTGGTATTCGCGGAGGATTTCAGGGAAATGCTCATGCAATGACGCTCATAAAATCGTGTACACGTAACACGATGCTGTTCCTTGGAAGCTCTTGCAGTTTGCTTTACAAAATTATCGTCGTGCATCGCCGCAAAAAGTTGCATGGCAGGCGCGGACCCTGACCGAATCCTGGATCCACGCCTGGTATGAACCATGTGAGCCTGTTTACTTACATGCATAGTCACAAACACTTTACTGGTAGTAATATTTGCGTCGGTTTGGAAAAAGACGAGCTTTTTATGAAACGGGAGAGACAGGTCTCTTCACCTGGTTGACAGGTCTGTCAACCAGGAATATTTTCAGCGCTGTCCTGTCAAAGAAGCGCATTGGTGGGCAACTTCCGTTACTCCGCTACTCCGTTACTAATGGAAATACATTCTTGTTTCAGTAACGGAGTAACGATCTCGGTACTTTTAATAAAGGTCGCGGACCAAGTAACTTCCGTTGCTTTATAATAATAATCAAGTCTGTTACTCCGTTACTCCCTTAATTTTGTGTTGAGATAATGGGCCGGCAACAAACACTGGGAAAGTGCACAAGTTACAAGCATCGATACTAAGGGACGCCAGTTGCGTCTGACATGACCTTAAGAAACAGGTCATGGTCACGAATCATGGGCAGTAGAGGTTTGCAATTTTCAGAGTACGTGTGTCAAATTGTATAAAGTAGGGTACTGAACGTTTTATCGCAATCGGTTGATAAACACGCGTGCTATTCCCGAAAAACCGAGGGGGATGGGCCGTGGGGTGGCATCCACCCCCTGCACTGGCAAGGGTTAAACTCGAGTAGCGGAGTAAGGTTTAACTAAAGTAGCGGAGTAACACTAAGTGACTACCGTTACATCTACCGCAAAGGAGCGGAATAACGTTTATGAGTAACGGAGTGCCGAGTTACGGAACTACATGGTTTTAGTAACGATGCCCACCACTGAAGAAGCGATGCACGAGAAGTTCCAGAAGTTGTCCCATCCCATTCACCTAGTAGGTATCGGTATGTTATTGAACATTATACCTATACAGGTACCACCGAATCTATTACAGTTTTGAAAATAAAACATGAAATATATCCTTCGGTAACATATCAACATTCCTAGAGATTTGAAGAAGAAAAAATGGAGAAAAGACAAAGAGCTTTCTGAGTCAGAAACTTCCATCATATTCGATTAGGCCAGTTCGAACCTGTTTATAATTGGGTCGCCATGATTTTTGCGTGTCCTTTATCCTCTGTTTCGCCGGACCGTGCTGGACTCCAGGTGTTTTGACCGGCACTCCCTGTCCATCAATTCTGGATGGACAGGCGCGGGCGCTGCGTCACCACGCCACCCCTCCCGCTCGCCAGACCCGGGCCTATGTGACGTCACGCACACACCACTCGCGGTGAGGTGAGTGTGATTCACACAGCCGGCGGGGCGGAGGACACGTCATGCCGGGCCCCAGTGTGGCCCGCTCTGACCCTGGAGCGGCTGCGGGCGGCCTCCGACCGAGCAGGTCACCTCTGAGGACAGAGAGGCCAGGGGCCGAGTGAGGCCCGGGCCCCGGGCGGCATGACGGTGCCACCCCAAGACCGGCCGTGGCATCATTGTTCCGGCAGGGGCCCCGGTCGGCCGGCCGGCAGAGGTACCTCTCGGGAACTCCCCATCTCCTGATAATATGCCGTGTGGGCCCCATGGGCTTCGCCACCGCAAGGGACACTAGGGACATTGTCTCTAGTTATTTTCAGCCTCCCCTTATATGTTTCCATGATAAAGTGCACGTGCACCTGGATTTGCCCCTAGTAATTTTAGATCGTGGCGACGCGCTGTGGCCGACAGCGTATAGAACTCTGCCACCGGATCGTGGCTGACGCCGGCAGCACGCTCATCCGGCTTAGAAAGCCAGCAGTATGGCTCACAGGAGGTAAACATCGTGAGCGCATGCGCAGTTGTAAGACGGACCGGAAGGAATCTGATAAAAGGGCTGTTTGGGGATGAACTGTACGCCGCGGGTTCTTGCGATGTCCGTCATTCGGGGAAGTCTGCTATCCCGGCCTATCTTATGACGTGCGATAGTACGTCTCGGCCCGCTTGCGGTTGATGACCGTTCGCTTCGCTGCTCTGTTTGCGGTGTTGGGCCGTCAGGCTGGATAACGGTGCTGAAGGTGCGCCCCGGGCGGACCCGTGACGCTGTATCCCTCTGTCACGGATCCGGCCGTGTTCGGGCTGGGCTGGGACCGGCGCCGGGCGGCGGAAGGCCCGAGCCAGGCCGCCGTGACGTCACAGGCTGAAGCGGGCGTCGCGTGGCGCCGAGCCTGGCGTGCCCTTCGTGCATGTGTTGCCGTGGCCGGAATACGCCGAGTGCCGCGCTTATCTCTGCTGGCACGAAAGCGGGTGCAAAAGTTGCTTAATAATGATCCGGGTTTCGGCGAGGCGCCGCAAAGCTTCCGAGAATTGCATTGGTTTTACCGGAGTGTGATAAGACAGGCTTACAACGCCGAAGAGCGACCGGTTCTGAGAACAGAATGAATGTCCAGATTTGTGGTTTGAAAACTTGCATTGTCATACTCCTTTTAAATGTGCGCAGTGATGCATTTGTGGTTAATTTTCATGTCTTTCGAAAGGTTAGTTTCCTGCTAGATAGGATTGTTGGATTTTCTTCTTTGGGCATAGAAAGGTGAGACTGAGAGAACGTTTATAACAGTTATGTTTAGGTAGCCGTGTTATGCAGTTCGGTATTAAACGTACTTTCTCCTGTCCGGCTGTATTAATTCTGGCCGGTGGGGACTGTGCGATTTGTCGCCTATTATCAGGGTCAGTGAGACCGGGGAACCCTTTTGATAAATAACAGTAGCCGGTTGGCCGAAAGCTTTTTATCGTGCCAATTCCCCTGCAGTTGGGGCACGGCTCAATCGTTCGCGGAACGAGGACTATCTTGTTTGTGACTTTGTTCAGGGAACTCTTCATCGCCACCATGATAACAGCGATGTTCAGGACTCAGGTGTGAAGATGACGGAAAGGTTGTCTGTCCCTTGGCCGGTTGCGGCTTAGCTTGGCTTATTTTGTGTGAGCTGCATCGTCAAAAAGGCTAATCTTTGTCGATGGTTTACAGTTACCTACATTCTACGTCCTGATTCTTCAACGGGAAATATTGACCTTTTGATTTTGTTCTCGAAGTTATCTTATGCAACATGCATGGTATTAAATTGAAGGATTATATATTTAGAAATGTAATAACTTTGTCTATTTCCAAAATTATTTGCGATGAATTTTAAAGAAAACAGTACATACACTTCTTTCCGAGTTCATGACCGATGTTTTCCCTCCATTACGGGGAGCGTGACATGCCTATACCTACCATTTTGCATACGCAGATACGCTTTTGCTGTAATATGTTCAACGTTGAATAATGACAATATCATATATTGCTCTTACGAGTTACGAATTATCAAATGTATGGGCAACTGGCAACCAAAGCAAAGAGCAATTTTCGTACCCTAAAATTGACGTGCTAAAATGATGGTTGAGCTCAATGTCTGCATTGTTTTGCCTTGTTATATTCCAGACCGTTGTTTGAAACAATATTCGATTCGTCATGACAAGATATTTATTTTTGGACCCGGACATTTTTGGGTAAAAAATGGGGTGCCAGGGGGCAAAAAAAAAATACGAAAAATTGTGGGTGATTTTGGTAGGTAATTGCGGCCATGTGGTTCGACCGATTGTCATGCCTAAAAGATTTTTAAGCTTCCAATGTACTGGTCTTGAATATATTAAAAAAGCAAGTGCCAAAAAAATCATAGTCGTATTCAGGAGATAACAAATTTGGGGTATTTTCTGATATATGTTTGTTTGGGACAATATGAACGTCACATGTGGACTTTTTTCTGTAATGTGTTAAATGTAATATGCTGCGCATAGGCGGATCCAGGTAAACATCGTGGGGGACTAAACATCGCCAGACACCGTGTTCGAACGCCTTTTATTATCTTACTAATTTTAAGTTGGGCCTAATTTGACGGAGGGCATCGTCTTCCGCTTTATGTACCTGAGTGCGCCTCTGCCCCAAAATATGTACAATTCAGTATTTATTATATATATATATATAATATATATATTATATAATATATATATATATATATATACTATATATATATCAGTAACTTCTCGGCAATCAGGTCATAGATATTGCAATTATGGAATGGCACAACAGCGTTTAGCAGTAATTAGCTTTTTTCTGTACACGAACTGTACCCACCCGGAGCGTAGTACGAAATCGAAAAACGCAGAAAAGCTAATTACTGCTAAAAAACGCTGTTGTGTTCCTTCATTAATTGCTATATATATATATATTGCATTGACATCGTTTCTGACGCATTTATTGCACCGCAAACTACGAAGGAAGTAAGCGCCGCATAACTGCATTCATTTCGTAATACCCTCCCAAAAAAATGAGCCTGGAGTCAAAAGTGTTAACGACGCGCTTAATTAAATTGTAGGAAAAGTCACAAAGCTGCAAGGCGCTAGACCTAACGGTTCAGAAGTGGCTGCGAAAAACCACTGGGGGCAGAATCTGTCCCCCCCGCAGGGAATGGGGTTAAAAACATTGAAATGCCTATTTTTGTAGAATTTCATTTATTATACCTAAGTTTGTATCCTCTCCTAATTTCAAGTGCTAGTTCTATTTTTGTGTAAAAATTCCATGATTTCCAGTTCAAATGCTTCTGCTAGTGATTATGACATTCGATGTTCACTCATTGTTATTGTCTTAAATATTTCGCGATGTGCGTTTTGTGTTTCGGCAATGAGAGGCGCAAGCCGGGTGATAAAATGATTCTGCCATAAATGCGCCGCCCTGGTGACTGGTAATGATGCTGTTGAACACTTGCCATTAACTTTGTATTCACTGCGTCTGGAGCTATTGGTCACCAAAGGTAAATCAACGCTAATGCGCTTCGGTTTGGGGTCAAATTAATACCTTTTGCATATTGCTGCGAGATGTACGCGCATTTTGTGTCCGAGCACCAAAAGTGGCGCTGCACTGGAAACGTTGTACGCATCTATCGGCACACCAAATTTGGGGTGCACAGCTAAGGGTGGTCAGCCCGTGATGAGCCGACTGACTTCACGTGACCGCAGGGTCTGAGGTGCGCGTCACCACCTGATGGACACGTGTGCCCGTCAGATCAGCTTGTGCGGACGTCCTGCGTGCGGCACGTGCCGTCCGTTGGCCAGACGGTACCGAATACCGATCGACCTGCACTTGGCAGCGGGTGATGCAAGAGCGTGCGAAGCATGCTCGGGCTTTGAGGCAAATCATCGAGAAGCGCTGTCTTAGTCCAAGGTTTTTGCTACCAATGGTGCTGCTGTACCAATATACCAGCTGCTGGTCCTTTCCTCCCTTCCACCGACTGTGTGCTAACCCTACTACTGATCCACTGAGCCAGATCCATACTGGTGACGGTGCTCGCCACGGCTGCGGAGTCGATTGGTTTTCAGCTGACTCCGACTCGCACTCCGATCCTCCAAAGTCGACCCTGACTCTGAAATAGACTCCAATATTTGATAGCTGAAGCTATTTTCAACAGGCACAGAAAGTGATTTCCCGCAGCACATATTTCTTGTTTCAAGATTGGAGCTCATTTACTGTATGCTGTATTCGTGAAATGAAATAGATTAACAATAAACATTGTCTGACCATAGCTTACGATTCTTAAATTCCTTAAGTCCAAAAACAAAATTGTTAAGTCGGTAGCAAGTAGCAACCCTACCATCCATATCAATTTTACAGAATAATTAAATGTTATATTTTCAGAATGGGAGAACTTAGATTTGCCTAGGCAAGCTGCGCGTCACTTTAAACCGGATTTTATACAAATTGATTGATCGTGATCGTTGCTTAAATGTATCGGTGCGGCATTTTGCATATGTATCTGAAAACACACCATAGGTTCTGTTTTGCCCACTGTGATATACACCTCATGATGGGAAGTCATTGAGTAGCAAGATAAATGAAGCAAACAAATTTGAAGGGGCATTAGTCATCGCCGCCGGCGCGCAGTGTTTCACTATAATGCAGGTCTGAAAAAAATACTGTTGCGCATTGCGCTGCCTCAATGCCCATAACCCGCTAACTCGGAGCTCGGAGTCGGCATAATTCTTATGACTCCCTTTACTTCTGGCATGAATCCCGACTCTGACCGACTCCGACTTCCCGATCCCCGAACCGACTATGACTCCGCAGCCCTGATTTGCTCGCTGTGCATACCTGCCTGTGTATGGGACCACCCCGCCACGCGCCGTCTTCCCGCGCCGTGCCGGACCGCTGGCTGAGCTGGCCGCTGGCCGGGTCCTCTCATTCTCTCTCTCTCCGTTGCGTCATGTACGGAGGTCCGGCCCGGCTGCAACAGGTGGGCGGCCGTCGGTAGCCACGGCAACGCATGCCGCCACCGACCGGCCGGGTCTCGGCCCGACCAGCGCCACTGGTGCGGTAGGCCATGTCCTGCGACCCGTGTAGCCCCCGAGCTGCACCTCCTCCCCTCTCCGGCCCGGTCCATCGTCGTCGATAATGCACCGCGGGCTCGGTGCGGGTGGCGGTGCCGGCGGCGTCGGCGGCGCGGGGCTTCTTCGATCGTCTGCGGACCCCGAATTCAGCGTCGTGCGGCCCGCGGGCGGGCGGCTCCGTGCATGGCGGCCGGTGGAGAGAGAGAGAGGGACGCGATCCAATCAATACGGCTCGCCGCGGGCCGACCTGCCCGCGCCGCCAGCTACCTGTCAACTCTACTGTCAACTTTTTGTTTTCGCGTGCGCGCTTAGCTATGGTTCACCGAGATCTATAAATTGGTCCGATATGAGAGGACTGCGGCGGCGGCCGGCGGGAGTGGGACGCCTTCCGGTCGACCGCTGCGTAGTCTTTCACTCCGTCCCTCTGTCCCGCTGCCCGCTCGCCGTACGAGGCGCCGCGCGCTGCTCGAGCGCGGTGATGAGCGCGGCGGCACCAGGTATGCCGTGATGAGCACCTGGACACAGTGGCGGGCCCGCGCGCAGTATTGATCCCACGCGCTGTGCCCGGCCTGCCGACACGGCGCCGAACCGCGGCCGGGTGGGCGCCGCTCCGACACGCGACACCCCCGGTCTCGTCTCCGCCGGCCGGCGGGGCGCGCGGCGAGAGCTGAGGCGACTTCTTGTCTCCTGTCGGCGAATGTGACGCAGATGGCATCTCAGCCGGGTTCTGGTGGATGGGCGGTGGACGGGGTGGTGTCGTCACCAGTATTGTCCCGCCCGCTGCTGGTGTCGCGGTTTGCAGACACAGCGCGTTAACCCGGAGTCTGCGACGGCGACGCGGAGATGTGTGGAGTTGGAGTTCATTACCATTCATCGGCACCGACGCACTGCGCTTCAGCATCGCATTCATCTGTTGATCCTGCCTGTTGGTTGTCGTGCTATAAAGAACAGCAAATTGAGCGCCGTAGCCTGACTCGTTTGGGATTGCTGCGGTGTTCCGACCTGCCTCCAGCGGCGGCGCGGAGGTCACTGATGTCACTGATGCCGGCGGCGCGCCACCGGTGTCATCGCTCTGTGAACAGATGGGCACTAGCTAGGGTGCCCATCTACGTTTTGTGTATATCTACGTCTTATGTACGTTTTTTTCTTCAATATACTTTGTTTTATAAGTTGTATTATTAGATGTAATCGAGGGCGCTCTTCACGTTTTCGGCAATTATTTTGCTAAATTCCGTTTTTGACATGGCCACAGACCGATAATGGTGAACAATTTTGTGATTTTGTTGTACTTCTCTGCAAAAATCACGGTCTTACATTGTTATGGATTGCCGCATATTTATGTCAGCCACAGGCAAAAAAGAGCCGACTTTTTGGAATTGAACGGCACCACTACTCTTCGGTTGAATTCCGACCGATGGCCTTGTAGTAAGTACCGGTTTCTGCCGGTAGCTGGCATAGGACCGTTCGATGTTTAAAGGACTGGAAACAAGACATGCGTTATAAACAGGGGCGGACCCAGGGGGTAAGGGGCCATGACCCACTCTCAAAGGTCCTGAAGAAACCATGATCCCCCCGCTCCAAAAAACGATTAGTCGCACAGTTGCCGACGGACTGAATACGCGCTCCAGCCGCTCCATGCACCTCCCCTCCCCCTCCCCGAACAACAATTGTCCATCGCTGACGACTGACGGCCTTCTGGCCCCCCCCCCGCTCAACAACTTTTTGAAATATGCTACTGAATTGCCTCCCCTGCAAAAAACGGCTAGATCCGCACCTGGTTATTAATTGTATTCCAAACAGGGCTGTGGAGTCGGAGTCGGAGTCGGTCGGAGTCGGTGATTTTGGCCGGAGTCAGAGTCGGTACAATTTTGCCGACTCCGACTCCGGCTGTCAGTTTTGGGCGGGGTATGAGCAAATCATTTTTCAAGTGGATTTTATAAGATTTTTAGAGGACCTCAGCGCTATTGCCGTTGGCTAACAAAAGATAATTCCCTTCATTTTGGCTTGCTTCGATTCCGCTGTTATATATTATTATTTTTAATACAGTGATGTACCACAATAAACTAGATAAACACCCAGTAATGTCCGTCGGATACAAAGCCACAGTACCAACGATCATTATACCAATTGTCATGATAAATTAATTTGTAAAAATAGAACGGTTTAAAAGAGGTGTACAGATTGCGCAGGCCGGTTCAGCATTGCTCCATTCAAAAACTGTAATAAACATTTAATCATTGTTTGATGTTATCAATCATGCTGATAGTGTCACAAAACCCCAGTTTTTATCAGCTTTAAGAATTTTGTAATAAAAGATTATGGTGAGAAAAGAACTGTATTTTTAATTAAACGTTTCTTCAATCATATGAGCACCAATATTTTTATTCTTC
>VOPJ01001699.1:0-26819 GCA_014673585.1 Semibalanus balanoides | reverse complement strand
GGGGCTGTCAGGCCCCTCCCCGTAGGGCGAGGGTTAAATCACCGAAAAATGACACATTTCCGTTTATAAAAGAAGATCTAAGCAACTTTTACTAAGAAAAGTTTGATATCAATGCAAAAGCAAGTGAAATCCATGTCCGTAAATTTGGTGACATATTACGCGACTTATTCAGCGACGACCTGCAATTTCTTTAAAAATGGCATAACTGACCCATAAGAACACTAGGACCACAAACCTGGTGTTTATTTGTCTATAGAACGCCCCCTTCGAGGTCAAGCTCAAGGTCAAAGGAATGGGAACAGCAAAAGTGTCAAAAGTTACCGCTCGATTTTCGTTATTTTTAGCTCAAATGTAGCTTAAGTCACGGGAGCTCAGGCTGCGCATCTAAAATCAGCAAAAAACGGTTCTAACTTCTAAGTCAAGGTCAAAGATCGGGGAAGGGAAAAAGTTTCTAAGGTTTCCACTCGATTTTCTTCGTTTTTGGCTTCACAGGGCAAAGGTCAAATATAGCTCAGGGCAGGGTAAAAAAAAAAAATCATCAAAAATCAGCTCAGTTTTTGTACCTTGCCCTGTGATACATTTAGAGCCTAAAATAAAGAATATCGAGAGGTGATTTTTGGCTCTATTGCTGTTCCTTTTTCACATTAATTTTTACCTTGAAGTTGAACCTTGATTTTGCTGTTTATCTACATGCGATTATCATTGCCTTCGCATTTTTTTTCTGATTTTCAAGGTACAGCCAGACCTTGCCCTGAGCTACATTTGAGCCAAAGATAAGCAAATATCAGATTCCGTTTGCTTATGCATTAACCCTCGACCAACTGGGCCTCTGCATTTCCTTCGCCCGACTGGTGGGGTTGTTTGAACACCCCCCCCCCCTCTAGCTCGGCTCCTATGGCACTTAGACCAAAACAAAAACACTGTTCGAACCGTAAGGCGTTATCAAAAATTATTTCGAAACTATTTTATACTTTTTTTGCCTCCGTCAAAACTCAGGTCACCAGAGGTCATCGAAGGTCAAATTTTCTAGTTTTATGACATCGCTCCAGAAACCCCCAAATATTTCGGAAACTATGCTATCTAGAAACAAACGTTCATAAAAAATCGCTAGCCATTTAAATTTTCAATCGCACCCAGGTTCTCAAAATTGACCTCAGGTCAATAGTTTAGGCTCTAGAGGTCATTAAAGGTCAAAAATGCGAATTTTGGCAAAACATACTTTCGGAAATAATTCTTACCTTAACAAGATAACGGCAAATATTGTTTACGCTTCGTGTTGTCTCGCAAGGCGCATTATAAATATGGTCAAATGTGATCATGTAAGGTCAACTTAAAAACAAATAACTAGGTCAGGTCAAGTGGTACCACAAGAGGTCATGCTGCATTTCAGGAGAGGGGTCTGACACGAGAAAACCCATTGTGAAAAATACACTTCTCTATTCTATTAGTTTAGAGTTATTGACGAAAGTTGTTGGTGACACTCGGATGACTCCAGATGACCCAGTAATTTGGACCCCCTGAGTAAAAACCTGCACTTGGATCATACCATATATCCTAATAATAAATTGTCCAGAAGGAAATGGACTGATATCGTCGAAAAATAAAGCATTTTTAATAATTTCTCCATTGACTTATATTGGAGAGGTCACCCAAAATCTGACCCCCACTCAGGTCTCCGATTATAAAAATCGATATACACATTTTGTATATACTCGCATGAACAGATGTAATCCTAAAAGTTCGATATTCGACCGTTAGAAACTGTGGACATGGCACGACGGCAAACTTTTTTTAGGTGGGTCATTGCACCTGACCTGGTGACCTGACCTAACCCGATACGAAACTTGAATTTTCGCAAAATGTGCGGAAAGAATCAATGATAAGTTATGCCAAATTTGGCTTCGCTACGCGCCGCCGTTTTTTCGTTACCTTGATAAAACAGGAGGGGGTTGTTCAAACACACATCCCCAGTGGGGCGAAGGTTAATAGGTGATATAAAACCAAAACCGGTGACGGATGTGCCGGTGGATACAATCACCGAGAACGTCCTCGCATACATCGGCGGCTATTTAGTTGCCAAGAGTGAGGCGGATCTCACGTGCTTCATGTGTAACACTGCGCCGTGCGCGTGTCGGGTTCGGGTATCGCTGGGCCGGCCAAACTCAGCCCCCCTCAATTTGCCTGGCAACACTTGAACTGTGTCGTCACCACTTCTACAGCGAGCCGGCTTTAACATGCTGGCCTATGGGAAAAACAGGGCTGGTATCTCAGGTCGCAATTCCAAACATTTTAAGTTAATCTCGTTCAGAAGAATGATACACAAATGTGATGCCTAAGGCCTTGCCTATTCATAATCTGGGGTCGTTTTGCAAAATTGAGTCAATTTTGCCTCAAGAAAATTGTTTTATGAGGAACCCGGACGCCTTCCTAATGAGGGTCACTTTCAGTTATCTGACGTTATTAAGGCGTCAGACTTTTCGCCTTATTGACCAATTTTTTGGGCCGCCCAAATTTAACGCAATCAAGCGCGCCCGAGGGAAGCGAAGGTGCCATTGCAGGCTTGTAGTTACCATGCAACACCGTGGACTCAACTAATCCAACAGTCTGGCAATATGGGTGGTTTCTTCGTATTAGAACCATAATTGTTTTGAATTATTAAATGTCTTTTCACTTTTACAAGGGAAATTCATACAAATGGATATTCGTTTTGTTATTTCGCTCTATCGCAATTCAGTACACATTAATTGTTAAAGTTTTTCGGTAAAATATCAATTGAATCTTATTTTGTGCGCTAAAGTATGCTAAAAATAGTGGTATAAAACTAGAATCTGTGTTAGAGCGGTAGGGTGAGTAGAACGAGACATTGTTTCTTTTTTTTTTTCATGGGGTCAGCTGCTGCCATATTTCCCGGAAGACTATGGTGCGAGGGAAGGGGGAGGCCCGGCCGGTTGACACCCCCTGGGGTTCCTCCTCCGGAGCTAGGGATTTGATCGGGCAGCTACCTCCCGAACCGGCACCACCGGGAGAATTGAACCCGGGCCTGCCCCGGCGCCCCTGTTCCCTTTGCTCACCCTACACTAACGTGGAAGTCAGAAGAAATTACCACGGAGCTAAACAGAGACAAACCTGTGTTCTATAGCTTGCAACTCGCCGGCGCAGCGGCCGGCGCAGCGCACAGCCTACCTCGAGGAGCCCTGCCCGCCGTGCGGCGCGCCCGCTTGATTGGTGGACGGCGGTCAGGCACCTGACCGCCAGGCGAGTTCGGTCAAAGGGGCGCGGGCAGGCAGGGCAGGACTGCGCCGGCACTCGTGGGTCTGGGCGTTCGGACGAATTCAGGTAGCAGGGTCGCGTTGGGGGGGGTGGTTAAGCCGACCTTTGGTACTATAATATCGACCAGACAGTTTCTTGCGAACGTGGTCTTTTTCTGCTGCGTTACTATGTGTCGTAAGAGCCGCCTCGTCAAATGAATGGAGACGTTTGTCCGCATGTAGCAACACGCGCGCTGCCAAGCCATGACGGCAGCAGCTGGCTTCGGTGCCAACAGGCGCGTTGTGTACTTTTCTCCACCGTCGCGCTCTATATATATATATATTATATAAACGCGTTCATTGTCGGACTCGACACCTTTCATACTTAGCTTAGGATGCCATCATTGTCTAGTCATGAATCATGCTTCATTTCTGCTGAACATGTTGTACAAAACTGAATTTATCTATAAACACGCTACTCTGTGTATATGATGTGTGTTGTGGTATATTATATCAGTACAAGTGTTGGGTCTGATGTGATTTGTGTTGTTTAGTGTGATGGCGCAGTCAGTGGCGGCTCGATGATAATCGAAACAGTTATGGCAGCGGTTATGCTGGCTTAGCAGACTAATTATCATCTCAATCATGCCAGAAAGGCTTGATTTAACGCACAAATGCGCTTAACGACAGGCAAAAATGTTCATGTCGTTAAACGGAACGCACGAGGTCATACAGTCCCAAATTCAGTGGCGGATCCAGAGAAGGGGGCCAGGGGGCCATGGCCCCCCTTGGGCCTCGAACTTGAGGGGGACCCTGGCCGCCCAAGGGGCACTCTGGCCGTTTGAGGGGACACTCTCACAGCCTGAGGGCCAGGGGGCCCTCTTGCCGCCTGAGGGCACCACTCTGGCATCTATTGGGACCACTCTGGCCGCCTGAGGGGGCACTTCGGTCGCCGGAAGGCACCCTGGCGCGCTGAGGGGGCACTTTGGCCAGCCTGAGGGGGTACCCTGACCGCCTGAGGGAAACTTATGGCTCCTGAGGAAGCACTCTGGCCGTCTTGAGGGGGCACTTGGCCGTCCGATGGGGCACTCTGGCACGCCTTGAGGGAGGCACTCTGGCCGCTGAGGGGCCTCATTTGGCCGCCCTGAGGGGCCTTTGCGCTGAGGGCAACTTGGCCGCCTGAGAGGGTACTTTTGCCGCCTAAAGGGCCACTATGGCCGCCTGAGGGGCACTCTAGCCGCCTGAGGGGGACACTCTGCTGGCCGGCTGAGGGGGGGGGGGCTGTGTTGACCTGAGGGGACCACAACATTTTGCAAAAAAAATGAAATAGGGGCACCCTCAAAATAAGTGGACCAAATCCGTCGCTCGTTCCCTCTCACATTCTCTCTGCGGCTGAGATTGCGCCTCGCCTGAGTCTGGGCCTGATCAGATCGAGCGTCTCGCGCTGACACCCACTGACTGTCTGTTCCCGCTGACTGACTGCCACTGACTGCCATGACTGGACGCCGCCCTGGACTGCAAGTACTCTGCGGCGGCCGCGTTGCCGTTCTTCTTGTGCCGGCCCGACAGGTTTGCGCTGACACCCATGACTGTCTGTTCCCGCCGCCCTCGACTCGGCAGTAGTTCTGCGGCGGGCCGGTGCCGTCTCTGTCCCTGGCCCGACAGGTGCGCTGACCCCACTGACTGTTGTTACCGCCGCCTCGGACTGGCAGTAGTCTGCGTCGGCCGCGTGCCGTCTTGGCCCGGCCGACAGGTGCGCTGACACCACATGATGTCTAGTTACCGGCCGCCCTCGACTGGCAGTACTCTGCGGCGGCCGCGTGCCGTCTCTGTGCCGGGCCCGACAGGTGCGCTGACACCCACTGGCTGTCTGTTCCCGCCGCCCTCGACTGGCAGTAGTCTGCGGCGGCCGCGTGCCGTCTCTGTGCCCGGGCCCGACAGGTGCGCTGACACCCACTGACTGTCTGTTGCCCGCCGCCCTCGACTTGGCAGTGAGTTCTGCGCTGCGCGTGGCCGTTCTCTGTGCCTGGGCCGTTGACAGGTGCGCTGACACCCACTACTGTCTGTTCCCGCCGCCCTCGACTGCAGTAGTCTGCGGCGGCCGCGTGCCGTCTCTGGCCCGGGACCCGCAGGTGCGCTGACACCCACTGACTGCTGTTAACCGCCGCCCTCGACTGGCAGTAGTCTGCGGCGCGCGTCCGTCTCTTGCCCGGCCCGACAGGGTGCCGCTACTGAGGAAGGTACATACGATCGGCGCCGGCCGGCCGCCGCCGCGACCATTCAGCTCGAAGTGTACCGGCCGCGCGCGCATCTTGCGGCGTGGATGAATGTTCCTCGGCTCAGGCCTTGACATTCGATGTTGTCAGCACACCAGACTTGACATCGGCGAACTCGACAGCCACCAGCGGGCTCTGGTAGCCCTGCACGTTGGATGAACGGGTAGTAAAAGGTGGGGAATCCCGGGTGTGGGTAGTAGTTGACCAGGCCGATGTTCTCGATGTCTGCCGGGTTCTCGCCCTCGCACGAGATCCAGACGTTCTGCTTCGTGTGATGTTCTGGTCCCCTGGCTTGGCTGGCAAAGTCCTTGGCGATAATATCCTGGACTGAATCGGGCAGGTCCGCTGGCAAGTCCTTGACGTTGTTGTAGAAATCGGGCTTCCAGTCATAGATCTTGTTCAGCTTGACGATGATGTAGCCGAAGCGGCGCTCCTTGGTACACTTGCCGCCCAGCTCGTCGATTTTGAACTCGCAGAACTGGTTGTCGTTGGCAGGCTTGTCGTAGTTGCAGGTGGTCAGCTGCGCTCCAGCGTTCGGGTCGACGAATCGGTAGGAGTCGGTGACGTTAGTGAGCTCCTTCACCCAGTGACCCTAGTTCTCAGCCTTGTCTCGGTTGAACCAGATGAACGTGCTCTCGATCGACTTGGACAGCGGCCGTGGCCAAAAGCCTAGCCCAGTTTTAGCAGTCCATTTGGGTTCTCGTAGGTCCAACGTTTGTAGAACTATCACCAGGCATAACGTCCAGAATGCTAACAGACACGCGTAGAATATAACGCAGAAGATGCCAATCTTCAGCCAACTAGAGCCAGTCCTGCCCAATAATTTATTTTCGTCGCTATTCTATTAAAGCTTTGCTGCGGCTTTGGAAGCATAATTAAAACGTTTTTAGCAGATCAGGAGTGATCTGAACACTTTATGACATATATCACACAATACAAAGCACACTAGATAATTAAAACCAGCACACTCTCTTCTGACCGTGCAGGCTGAGTAAGGCCGACATCACACAATGGGATTGGTAATAGCGTTTTTGACTTAAAAATGGATGAAACACCCTGACAAATTCCACGTCACAAAATATACTGGATTGTATTCACTCTGCAGTCTGTGGTGCCTTTAAATACTTCATGAATCATGGGGCCTTAGCACCTACCTCCAAAATAAAGCAATCAAATAATGGGAACTGACTCGACCAAGGGGTAAAAACATATCCCATTGGTATGTGTTAGCTCTGTATTTAGCAGGGTTTTCATGCAACGATAGTCCCGAGTCCGTTATATGCGTCGCCACCGTAAACATGGAAGCTGCCTAAACTAGCTCCAAATTTAATAGAAGCCCACTTTCCATTGTTGTTTTTAATTTCACCTTGAAACGTATTCTTTGTTTTATATACCTACACTTAAAAAAAATCATCAAAAATGCCTTGATATTATTCTAAGTTAAAATAACATGCAAGAATACTGGGTGGAGGCCGGCACCTGCCACCTGGCTCTTAAGTTGGAAGGGGGCGTCGTCCCCCGAAGTCCAAAGTTGGTTGGGGGTCGAGTTGCCCCTACTGCCCTCCAAAGTTCCCACGTTCCCTGGATGATTGCTTACCTTATCGCTTTTCGTAGTTTGATTCACTGCTAATCAATGCTGGTGTAGCCATGACAGATGGATTCCCGTGGAGACATTGCCAACCTGCATAATCTGTAAAATGGTATGGTCTATTAGTGTCAAGAAAACTAATAGAATATTGTTTGTAATGCGAACAATAAGGTTATACGACAGCTCTATAAAGCGTCATGCAGAATTCAGCTTGATGTTCGATCTATTTTCCCATATGTGTTGGTTTGTAATGGATCCGAAAATAAACACTTTGCAAGAAGGTAATGCAGCTTGAAATAAGTCAGTACTCAGTAGACTCCCAGGCCCCAGCCTAATGCTGCACTTGCAATGAGACTTTTCATGCGCATTCAGCATTCAAACACACGCGGCTTGTAATGTACAGTCTCTCTTGAAAGTATCTATCCACGGCGTGCGGCGCTCCACCGAACTGACCAAAACAGTTTTGAGGGCCCCAGCACACTCGGGGTCGGACGGCCAATCCGGCCCGGTCCGGGACGGGAGGGTGGCCGGTCAAGCTCCGTTTCACCCAACCATTCATTCATTCATGATATTGTATTAACATAAAATAGCATACACAACAAACAAACAATAGTGGATTGGCGTAAAAGCAAAAGCTTAATAAAAGCGCTCTCCCTTGTAATTTGACAGTAACTATAAATTAAAGTAATACAATTACAAAGTGCGTAACTGAATTATGTACAGTCTAGGGTCAATGTTTCCGTCCACTGGCCGGCACTAGATCGGGTCAATAGGGCTGCACCAGTGTATCCAAAAGCAACTATTACATAAGTTCCCCGCCCCGCCCCCCCGATAGGGTGTCGCAAAAGGTAGGAACACATATCGAGTTTGGGAGCCAAAACTGAAGCTGGTACCCGCTGTGGCCATGCCGGCCGGCGTGGGCGCAGCGGTTCGCGTCACCTTTTTCGGAAATCGGCAGACAAGCTTAAACATTTAGCCCACTTGAAAGTTTAAATATTTTAAATGAAGAGGAGTGGGACCTGGGGCTAGCAAATAGGTACCGCCTAGACGCCAGACGCTTTTTTGGTTTGTTTATTGGGGTTTTTGGGCCACCTGGCCAGACGCTTAAGTTTATTCAATTTTCCCATTTTTCAAATTTCTAATCATTAAACAATTGCGTATTTTGTGTCATGCCGCGAAGCGGCGCGAAATTTTCGAGTTTTCACTGTAGATGCCTGTATTTTGACTGTTACTAAAGCAATTTTTACAGCTGTACGTCCGACCGTTTGGGGGGGGCAAAACAGAGTCTCAGGACCTTTGGGAGGGGGCATGGCCCCTTTGGCCCCCCCTGGATCCGCCCTTGGTTAACAGTGCTACGCGGGTGGCTGAGCGGTCAGCAACAGGCATTTACGAGGCGCCAAGCATAATTAAGATATTAGTATCAGAGAGTTAAAAAGTCCCTGTGTAACGACATAACAGCGGCCGGCCGTTTCTGAAGTCCTAAGCCACTAAGCCCTTGAGTTTATCTGTGGTCCTGTGACTCCTGTGTCGAAGCTTCAGCACATAAACAATATCACCACACTTAAATATTTGGCCTCTAATACACTTTATCTCAGTTCAAAACCTGTGCGAAAATGAGCTACTTCTTTGATGTCACTGAACCCATTTAGATCATAGGGCGACGACCCCTCCTCTCTTCCTGTTGGCTGTCACGATGGTATTTTCTACCCAGGCACCACCCCTGCATCCTGGAGTTCTCGGTTCGGTGCATTCCTCCCGCTCGTACAATGCCAAACAATGTCCCCAACAACGGCAACGGAAGCTGTCACGGCATGCCACCGTCACGGCACCAATAAGACGAATGGCCACAGATTGGTATCCACCTGGCTCATTAGCACTCACCTTGACAGAGGGCTCAGCGAAGTTGGATCGAAGTTCAATGCTACTGACCGTGGTGGCAGCACTAATTCTAGCCGTTACTCAGGGGCCAGGGCGCCGCCACTTGATCCGTAAGTTGCGAGGGGAGGGCGGGGGAGCGAAGGCATTCTGAAGTCGATTCTTTCCATGCAACGCCCAATAGGCCTAATGTTAAGATATGCCAATGTTGAGGGGACGTGTTCCCCCCCTCCTCCCCCCTCCGACGCCTGTGGCGTTAAAGGCAAGACGGGTGACTAACAAGGAGGCAATCAGCTGTATATTGGAGTATTCGCGGATTCACAAACGCAAAAATAAATTAGTTTGGGAGTTGCGACTGTTAATCCTTGCAATTATGGCAAAGCTCTGAAAGCTCATACGTGTTGATTTCATTGTTTACTAATGGTAACCGATTTATTAACACCTTTCCCTGTAACTGCTGCTTACATTGTCTTTAAATCAGGAGAATTAGCTTCCAAGAGTGATATTTTTGTCGATTCAAATCATTTAGGGGACATGGCTCCACTGCACCCTCTCTCAGTCTCTCACTCTTCCGATATCCATCCAGTAAGTTTGATTTCAATGACAGGGCGGTGCTCATGCTGCATTGGGCATCCAAGCAACAATTCTCACTCAGCTTCCGTCTTATCTGATCAATAACTGGCCATTCACCGGCATCTATCTGATCTGATTATCTGATCTGATTATCTGATCACCGGCACCGTTTGTTGTCTGCTCTATCTGATCATTAATCTGCCATATGTTACCACTGTCCCAGGATGAGGTTACCAGGATGAGGTCCCAGGTTACCACTGTCCCAGGATGAGGTTTTACCAGGATGAGGTCCGCAGGTTACCACTGGTCCCAGGATGAGGTTACCATGATGAGCGTCCAGGTTACCACTGTCCCAGATGAGGTTACCAGGGATGCAGGGTCCCAGGTTACCACTGTCCAGATGAGGTTACCAGATGAGTCCCAGGTTACCACTTCCCAGGATGAGAGTACAGGATGAGTCCCAGGTTACCACTGTCCCAAGATGAGGTTACCAGGAATGAGGTCCCAGGCGCTTACCACTGTCCCAGGATCGAGGTTACCATGGATAGGTCCAGGTTACCACTGTCCAGGATGAGGTTACCAAGGATGAGGTCCAGGTTACCACTGTCCCCAGGATGAGGTTTGCCAGGATGAGGTCAGGTTACCACTGCCAGGATGCACGGTTACCATGATGAGTCCCAGGTTACCACTGTCGCGCAGGATGGGTTACCAGGATGAGGTCCAGGTTTTACCACTGTCCAAGATGAGGTTACCAGGATGAGGTCCCAGATTTACCACTGTTCCCAGGATGAAGGTTTTTACCAGGGATGAAGGTCCCAGGTTACCACGTCCAGATGAGGTTTACCAGGATGAGGTCCAGGTTACACTGTCCAGGATGAGGTTACCAAGGATGAGGTCCAGGTTACCACTGTCCCAGGATGTGGTTACCAAGGATGAGGTCCCCAGGTTACCCACTGTCCCAGGATGAGGTCCAGGTTACCACTGTCCCCAAGATGAGGTACCAGGATGAGGTCCCAGGTTAACCACTGTCCCAGAAATGAGGGTTACCAGGAATGAGGTCGCCAGGTTACCATGTCCAGGAATGAGGTTACAGGATGAAAGGTCCCAGGTTACCACTGTCCCAGGATGAGGTTACCAGGATGTAGGTCCCAGGTTACCACTGTCCCAGGATGAGGTTACCAAGGATGAGGTCCCAGGTTACCACTGTTCCCAGGATGAGGTAAACCAGGATGAGGTCCAGGTTACCACTGTCCGCCAGGATGAGGTTACCAGGATGAGGTCCCAGGTTACCCTGTCCCAGGATGAGGTTACCAGGATGAGGTCCCCAGGTTTACCACTGTCCCAGGATGTGGTTACCAGGATGAGGTCCAGGTAACACTGTCCCAGGAATGAAGTTACCAGGATGAAGGTTTCCCAGGTTACCACTGTTCCAGGATGAGGTTACAGGATGAGGTCCCAGGTTTACCAACTGTCCCAGGATGAGGGTAACAGGATGAAAGGTCCAGGTTACCACTGTCCCAGGAATGAAGTTACCAGGATGAGGTCCCATGTTTACCACTGTCCAGGATGAGGTTACCAGGATGACGGTCTCCAGTTACCCACTGTCCAGGATGAGGTTACCAAGGATGAGGTCCCAGGTTTGACCATGCTCCCAGGATGAGGTTACCAGGATGAGGTCCAGGTTACCACTGTCCCCAGGATGAGGTTTACCAGGATGAAGGTCCCAGGTTACCCACTGTCCCAGGTGAGGTTACCAGGATGAGGTCCCAGGTTACCACTGTCCCAGGATGAGGTTACCAGGATGAGGTCTCAGGTTACCACTGTCCCAGGATGAAGTTACCAGGATGAGGTCCCAGGTTACCACTGTCCCAGGATGAGGTTACCAGGATGAGGTCCCAGGTTACCACTGTCTCAGGATGAGGTAACCAGGATGAGGTCCCAGGTTACCACTGTCCCAGGATGAGGTTACCAGGATGAGGTCCCAGGTTACCAACTGTCCCAGGTTATGTTGGTTACCAGGATGAGGTCCCAGGTTACCACTGTCCAGGATGAAGTTACCAGGATGAGGTCAGGTTACCAACTGTCCCCAGATGAGGTTAACGCAGGATTGAGGTCCAGGTTACCAACTGTCCAGGATGAGGTAACCAGTGATGAGGTCCCAGGTACCACTGTCCCAGGAATGAGGATACCAGGGATGAGGTCCCCAGGTTACCACTGTCCAGGATGAGGTTGACAGGATGAGGTAGGGCAGGTTCCCACTGTCCAGGATGAAGGTTACCAGGATGAGGTCCCAGGTTACCACTGTCCAGGATGTGGTTACCAGGTGAGGTCCCAGGTTACCACTGCCCCAGGATGAGTTACCGCAGGATGAGTCCCGGTTACCACTGTCCCAGGATGAAGGTTACCAGATGAGGTCCAGGTTACCACTGTCCCAGGATGAGGTAACCAGGATGAGGTCCCAGGGTTACCGCACTGTCCAGATGAGGTACGCAGGATGAGGTCCCCAGGTTACCACTGTCCCAGGATTGTGGTTACCATGGATGAGGGTCCCAGGTTACCAATGTCCCAGGATGAAGTTACAGGGATGGGTCCCAGGTTACCACTGTCCCAGGAATGAGGTTACCAGGGGATGAGTCCAGGTTACCACTGTCCAGGATGAGGTAACCAGGATGAGGTCCAGGCCTTCCAGCTGTCCCAAGGATGAGTTACCAGGATGAAGGTCCCAGGTTACCTACTGTCCCAAGGATTGAGATTACCATGGGAAGAGAGGAGGAGGGATAGGGGAATGAGGTCCCAGGATGTACGGTTACCGGGATGAGGTCCCAGTTACCACTGTCCCCAGGATGAGGTTACCAGGATGAGGTCCCAGGTTACCACTGTCCCAGGATGAGGAGAGCTGCGCTCGCCTGATTACAAATAGTTTTAATACTCGTCTTACTCGGATAGAGGGGGGCTGATAGCCCCCCCCCACAGGCCCCCTGACTTTTCATACATGCATTGCATCTTGCTGAAATGTTCAGTAGCTGAGTTTACAACAATTGTACGTATGCTGTCAAAAAACATGGTTCAGTCGTTTGGGAGATAATGACGTTTTAGTGACATCATGTTGAAGGAAAAACGGTAAATATTTGAAAAATCGTAGAAAACAGCGTTTTGCAGCGAATTACAAAGAGAGAGAACAAAAAATATATAAAATGACATTTAGTTTAAAATTGCAATCTTAGAATTCCAAAATTTTGGGTTTTTGATCCCCAAAAAAACTTTAAACAATATAACACTACAAAATAAAGATGTTCAACGATTTAAAAAAAAAAAAACGAAAGACATGAGAGAAAACTAAATATGGGCAATACCCAAACCGAATTTAAAAACAATAGTCAATACCTATCTATTGTTTTGACTGAGTGATGGCTTCCTAAGTGTAAGAAACTCATAGTCATGACGTAATTTTTTAATCATTTTTGTGGACTTTTTTGACCAGATACGAACAAATAAATCCTTTTTCCGTATTTCAGAGATAAAACCGGTCAAGGAACATGCTCAGGTCATGATCATGTACATTTATCAATGTCTTATTTTGAGGTTTTCTGACAAAGCGAAATCGCTATTCTGGACGTGATCGAGTCGAGTTCGTTCATTTGACCTGGAAGGTCACCCGTTGACCTGAAACCTAAAACTTGCATACCGTTAGATTCCTCACATGACAGGCAACATTTCGTTTTTTACCGCGTTGCTCTATGCTGCTTGAATTGGAAGTTAACAGAGGGCCTGTCAGCCCCCTCCCCCCGTACGGCGACGGTTGAAAAACGGCGATAAACGGTGAGAAAGGTGAGTAAGGCAAGGGTTAAAATGCCTAGATCTTCCGTCAGGAAATATGTTAATTTTCGACCGATTTAGATATATTGGTAAAGCTATGGCGCCAGTGGAACCCTTCGCTCCGTTCCTGTTCGGTTCTCAATCGTTTAAAAAAATCAACACCACAGGTGTGGACTTTCGACGATGGCGTGTTTAATTTCAGCATTTTTATTCAGCTTCACTGTTGTATAATTATAATATTGTATTTATGTTTTACGCTATGATTGTCATTATCACACCTAAAATGTATCCGTACCTATGTATGTAAAGGAGTATAAAGGACGTAACTAAAGTGGGGAGGGGCACGGGGGCCATGCCTTCCCCCACCTAAGCAGACCAATTTACGCTAGAAAAAATGCGATTCTGTTGACGACCCGGCCCTACCCCCTCCCCTCCCCTCCCCCTCCCACCGGTCAGTAACATTTGACTGAGGAGCAGGCCCGTAGCCAAGGTGGGGGTGGCGGCAGCAGCTGCCCCCTGGAGGCCCGAAGCGTGCGCCGAAAAGGGCCGCCGAGACCGCGCTAGTCGCGGGATCATGGGTCGAGCGTGGTCTTCAAAGAGTTTATTTAGAGCACTTCAGAGGTTCTTAAGAGCCACCAGGGCCCTCTCGAAAAAAAAAGGTCCCCTTGGAACGTTGAAAAGAGGCCCTGTGCATGTCAGAGTGGCCCTTGACAAAGTTCGAGAAAGGGCACCTAAGTGGGTCAGAGGTTCAGGGGGCCCTTTCTCTAACCCTGAGTGGGTCAGAGAAAGGGCCCCCTGAACAAGTCACATGGGCCCCTAGCCAGAACAGAGGGTCCCTGGGAAGGTTGTAATGGACCCTGGGCAAGTCGGAGGGCCCTGGGGAGGTCGAAAGGGGTCCTGAGCGGGTTAGAGGGCCCCTTGAACACGTTGAATGGGCCCCTAGCCAGCACAGAGGCCTGGAAAGGTGGTAGGGGCCCCTGGGAAGGTCCGAAGGGCCTCTGGGAAGGTTGAAATGGTCCCTGAGCGGGTCAGAAGGCCCCCTGAACCCGTCAAATATGCCCTAGCCAGCACAGAGGGCCCCTGGGCAGGTCGGAGGAGCCCCTGAGCGGGTCGGAGGGGCTCTGAGCATGTCAGTAGGGCAAAAAAGCAGCCAGCGCAGTTCCTTACCAGGCCGAAAGGGCCCCTGAGCAGGCCGGGAGGCCCCTAACCAGACCAGAGGGCTCTTGTGTAGGTCAGAGGGGCCCCTGACCAGAAAGAAGGGGTCCCTGGGCGGGTCAGAAGGGACCATGAACATGCGAAATGGGTCCACCACCAGTACGGAGGGAGCAGACATTTTCATCCGTTCTGCTGGGCTCTTTCAACGCTCGGGAATGGGCCCTCTCGAGGCACCCTCTCTCCCTGGGCAAATTATGTCTATACGTGCCTGGTAGAGACCCTTATGAGGCGCCGCTCCCGGACGGAGCCGTGGCTACGTGCCTGGCTCATGGACCTCTCTGAGGGTCCTGGTCCAATCCAGCTCATTAAAAGTGGAAGAAAAGAAGTGCATCACAAAATAAAGTGGACGAAATCCGTAGAGTTTTCAAAATCATTTTGGAGGGCCATTTCAACGCTGGGGAAGGGCCCAATTGAGGCCCACCCCCTGTACGAAATCCTGGCTATGTGCCTGCTGAGGAGCAAAATATGATTCTACCACTGACATGACATACCCCCAGAAAAAAATCCTGGTTACGTGCCTGCGCTTAACCATATGCCTTAGCAGTATTTCTTCGTATTGTCCCCCTAGTGAGAATTCCTTAGCCGAGGCCCTGATTCAGTGTCAAGCACTTGGTAATCGATAGTCCACGTATGGAGTGCAGGACTGGAAAACAGGAAACGCTTCTGACGTGCACGGCAATGTTGCATATTCAGTGCATTGTAGTTGGCATACCTACATAATATGTGGCGACTGTTCTTGGCAGAAACATACCCAAGTAATGCAATATTCACGCTGCAATGGTGAAGGTATGTATCATCGCCATAAGCGCGCCAGCGACAGAGTGGAGTGACGGAGTTCCGGTTACAGCTGGTGACGAAGTGATGTGAATACTGAATATTCCGCACATTATGAGAAGGTCATTCAACTCCTAGGACAATGGCTTCGTGTGAATATTTCACATGAAAATGTTTTTACCAGTGTGCCTTTGTAGAAGCTAACTACTTAATTGCCTAAGCCTATGGCTCATCTTCATGGGTGTAACTTTAATGCAAAGGGTAGCTACAACCCCAATAATTTTGGAACTTAACACTACGCCTATGACGAGATGTGGTAGAAATGGGCTCTTAACAACTAAGTGCAACCCCAATGATTTTAAAAAAGTTACGCCTCTGCTCATCTTCACTTGCAATCAAATACTGTGGCATTTTACAATCACTTAGTAATTAATTAATAAAAAAACGTGGACTTCCATGGGATCAGATCCTTTTTGCTTAGCTGAGCTTGTTGTATAGACCAATAACCTTAGCATCAAATTGAGCAGTAACTGTTCAACGTATTAATTTTAAATCAAAGGTTATAGGTATAAGGTATGTGCCCTTAGCCCGCGCTTGACCGGGGTCTTATCCGAACGCCATTGACACTTGACAGGGGGCAAATGTTGCCATCTCGTTATCTCCGGAACCGATGATCGTAGCGAGACACGCAAGGCGGCGTTCGAAAGCTCTCATCGCGACGCATCTCAAGCATACTCTTTTTTTAATCAAGGTCGCATATCAAGTTAAGGTCAGGTCAAAGGTCAAAATCGAGACATTTGAGTTTATGGACCACACTTTTCATCCGGAGCATTTGATTACAACCATGATCACCCAAAGTGCCCCCAAAGGTATGACACACATCCCACATGAGCAAAAAGGGAGATTTTTTTGCAAAGGTCAAGGTCAAGATTAGGTTACAAAAGGTTACTATCCGAAACATATTTTTGAAAGTCATGCGACACATGTTTTATGAGCTGTTTTATACGTATAAATCGATAGTGATAATCAAGGCACCACCGGAGCTCATTTAAATGAAGTAAAAGTCAAGCTGAGGTCAAACTCAGGTCAAATAAGGTCAAATGTTTTAATTTATTAATATTAACAAAAAGGGCATGTATTTAGACCGGTTTAATCCCAAAAACCACATTGCTGATATTTATTTGTTTTTATCTTGTCAGAATAAGCCAAAAAACGCAATTTTAACATATTACGTCATCTGCAGTTACCATTCTTAGGCTTTCTTGTTAAAAATGGTGCTCTTTATATGAAACTTGGCTTTTATATTGTTGTAACACTTCTCTTTCACATAAATATCTAGTTTTTTGTATTTTTTGCAAAAAAAAAAATGAAAAAAAATGTAATGTCAAAATTGTGAGATTTTCGTTTTTGTTTTAGAACATTTATATGTCTGTCTGATTTTGCTAAATTCCAGTAAATCTTTTAATTCCTCCCTTTTCACAGCTTTTTAAAGTTTTTGTGATTTATTGCTAAATTCGAGCATAGTTCGTTGTGCTTGAAAGGCCATCACTATGTCAAAAATTGTGATATTCTTTTGAAATTTGGTTTTATGTTGCTTGAACACCACTGTTTGACATATAATCCGGTTTTGGATGTGACACAAAAAATGTAAAAAAGTTAAAATAAAAAAATATATTGGGTAGAAATCTAAATTTTGGGAAATTTGAGATAGCAGTTTTATAATACATGCAATTTGTTATCTTTTTGTTTTTGTTGTTGTTGTTTTTTTAGTTTATCATAAAATGTAACCATTTTACAGCTGCTTAAAACTTAGTGATTTTTTTCGCTAAATTCAAGAAATGTGACGTCACAAAACGGTGTATATCTAACCCCCAAAAAATTGACACATTTCCTTATTTTTCCAACCGATGTAAAATCGATGTGCAGGAAGGTACTGAAAATTTCAGGTCGATATCTTGAATGGCTTGTAAGTTATCGCGATTGAACGGCAAGGGGGCAATATTTGCCCCCCCCCCGGTCAAGCGCGGCTTAAGTTTCGGAACACTCCTTCTCACCCAATGACCTAACTCGTCGACACCGCTACCCTCGATTGCAGGGTGCAGCTGCCACCTCAACCAAACTCAAAATGTAAACCCGACATGGGGTTTTCTATAAGTTCGTCTGTCGAAGAGTTAATTCCAACAGACACTGCTGAACAGTACTGACGCGAATAATCGAGATATTTAAGGAGCGAGAGCGGTTAGCGTCCTGAAACATTCAGTACCTTTCCATGAATCATTTCTGCATATGTCCTCAAAGGATAAGTATGGGTCACTACGGGTCAAACGGAAATGACGTAATTGTGACGTCACCTCTCACGGTTTTGATGCATGTTTTACAGTACACTAAACAAATCACACAAAAATATGGTTTTACATAAAACTGAATTTACTTTTACCAAATGAAAGCTTATATGTGCTACAAATTTGCATTCTCATAATTTTACGTTTGGATGTCACGTGACTTTGTAAAACCATAAAATATTAAGTAAATCATTTTATATATATATATATATATATATATATTAAATAGTGTACCTTATGCTTTCAAAAGTTATATATATGACTTCTCTGACATTTATTTGTGCTCAGGGATACAAAATTTGCCTGTAAACATGCATTGCATTGCATGTTTACAGGTTTAGTTCAATCTAAGTCCACCTTGACCTCCTTACCTGAGGTCATGGAAGATAGCCTGACATCAGAATGGCTAGAACAGACATTGACTGTTGCATAGTATCTAGCCTGACCATCTCGGTATATTTTACGCGTCCCTTATTTCGTAATTCACCTAAAAAATCATGCGCTATGAGAACCAATGACATATTTATATTTGACCTGACATGTGACGTGATCGGTGACCTCAAGATCAACATAAATTATTATCATGTCAATTAAAGTTCCTGGGCTATCGATTGTCGTTTGAGTTAGCGCGATCGTGTTATATGCTCCGAAGATACAAGGATGGGGGTGGGGGCTAAAAAAGACCCCGTCAGTGAGTCGTGACTCGTGTTACAGAAAATACACTGCAGTGACTGCCGGGTTAACGCTAACGCTAAAATAACATCGCATTTTAAACAGTCACAAGCTCAGTTTCGTAATCTGTGTCAGTTGTTGCGTGGTGTTTTAAACGCTTTTTGAAAGAAACTAGAAAGAATGCTGAAGGCACTGGCGGATCCAGAAAGTGTTATTTTGACAGTTTGGGGGGGCCAAATCCCAAAAATATCGCATAATTCGGAAAACTCACGGATTCGCTTGCCTATGCATCAATAACTGATTTGAAAACAAACTTCTGAGTAAAAAGTTTGCTTATTTTACGACAAACAGGAAATGTGTCAAATTTGCGCCGATTTTGGGTGGTTTGGGGGGCCATGGCCCCTTTGCCCCCCCCCCTGGATCCGCCCTTGGCTGAAGGCGTTTTACATGTGATCGATTCCCACATTTGAGACAATATTAGCGACAACTAAGCATAGGTATCCGCCATATCTCATCCCTTTTTCACGTTAAGAAGGTACCACCCCACAGTCACCAATAGACACGCACAACTAGCACAAAAATATAAACACTTACCACCATCCGCAGAGTCCACTTCAGCCATATCATTGCTGATAATGACCCTTAACCACAAGATCACACACGCGCCACAAACCTCACGAGTCCCAGTCCCGCCACCACTAACCGCCGAGCCTCGGAAGGACCTGAACAGCTGACGGGCAGCCGCTCGTTACAGCTTCTGATTGGCTCCTGATCTCAGCGGCTCCACCAATCACAGTTGAGTATTGCGGGTTAGTGAACCCGGCAGCAGAAGTGGGCTTGGGCATGGGGAACAGTAATGGGTAAAATAAAATGGAATGAAATAAAACGTTTTGCAGAGTTAAACTTATAAAACATAAATGACCACAATTCACATCAATTACCGCAGTATTTCCATACAATCTAGACAAAATAAAGAAACGGCAATTGATGCTCGAACAAACGGATTCACCCAGATTAATGGTTTCCGCTCCATCACTAAAGCACTTTGTATCCACTTTTATGTCTTTAACAACGTCCACCACAGACTTAATGCCACCTCTAAATCTGCCCAGACCGAGTCCATAACCCCGCGAGCCCTATCGTTGGCTATTGATGCCTTGAGCCTCTGCAGGAGACCTGCTGGCACTGTCGGGGGCTGGCCCGCGATGCCATCCGACCGCGATAGGAAACATATCACTTCCACGCCACTCACGTGACGCTAGCATGTAGTCACGTGAGTGGCGCCACGGATCATCGCACTCACGGGACGTCGGGATCACCAGGAACAACCGTGAGAAGTACTGGACGATTGCTGAGCAATGCCATGCCGCATTCCGAAGAAACTATTTAGTTAACGGAGCACTCGTCTACCTCCAGCCCGGCCGAAAAGCAAAAGGCTCCTTCCGCCAAAAATATACATCGTGTATGTACCGATGACTGGAGCCTTTAGTCAACTATAGGACAAAGTAAACATGCGCATGCATGACTTGAAGTTTGCAGTTGTCAAGTCATTGATGGTGGTTCATCCACCTTCGAAAGGTCATCAAACATTTACTTTATGCCTCCCTTGGCGCAACGTATGTAACAAAGATAACAACCAAGGGCTCCGCCACGGCCACGGGTTTGAAGTAAGGGGGACGTGGATTTATGAGGTCAACGAGATATAGGGCTGAGCACTGAGCAGGGGCGCAGCAACTCTTCAGAAAAGGGGTGGGTGTAGGTAAGCCAGTCATGTTTTTCCCCCAACAAAAATTGCCCTGAATATGAAAATTTCTACGGATTTGGGCCACTTTTTTGTGAGGCACCCCTTTTGAAACTTGTGATGAGCTGGATTAGACCAGGACCCTTAAAGGAAATAGTTCACCTTGTGTTTTTTTTCAAACACGATTTTACTATATTGTGAAATACAACTTTTTTAATAATGTCAAAAATAGCCATACATCGCGCCGATTCAGGACAGAAGGACGTACATTATTAANCCTATGACCCCACTCTGACCGCCTGCCGTGTGATCGTACCCCGTCCTGACCACCTGTTGTGTGACCTGATCCCGTCCTGACCGCCTACCGTGTGACGTGACTCCACCCATGACCCTGTCTTGACTCTTGACCGTCAGGTCAGGCAGTCAGGACGGGATCAGGTCACACGTCAGGTCACGTACGGACACGTCAGGTTACGTACGGCAGGTGGTCAGGTCACGTACGGCAGTTGGTCAGGACGGGGTCAGGTCACGTACAGCAGGTGGTCAGAGCGGGGTTAGGTCACGTACGGCAGACGGTCAGAGCGGGGTCAGGTCACGTACGGCAGAAGGTCAGAGCAGGGTCAGGTCACGTACGGCAGAAGGTCAGCGGGGTCAGGTCACGTATAGTCAGAGCGGGGTCAGGTCACGCATGGCATGTGGTCAGGACGGCTGGTATTGTATTGTATTAAACAATTAAAACACTCTCCATTGTAAAATGGCTATTCCGAGTGTCGGGTCAGGGTTAAGAAATAACATGTTAAAAAAGCACTCGGTAAACAACATTTACAATAAGATCAACATGAATATAAAAGAACACACTAGCTATATAAAAACAAAACGATAAAGACACTTCACACCTCACACACGCAGTCATTACACTCATCATCCTCGCTCACACAATTAAAAGCTCGATACTGCTTGCTTAAAAGCTCCCAGGGATGAGTCGCCGATCTCCCAGCGGAGCCGTGTACATTTGTGCCGACAGAAAAGGAAGGCGCCGTCTGCCCGCCTTCGGTCCTCCGGCGCGCCGGAGAGGCCAGATCTGCGTCCTGCCGGGTGGTTCGAGAGCGAAGAGAAGAGTTGACCTGAAGCTGAGAGGAAAGATCCACTGGCTCTCCGGTGCAGCGAATTTTGTGCAGAAAATTTAATGAGTGGTGTTCGTAGAACTGGCGGGCGGTAGGCCAGCCCAGTTCATCTCGCACGTCCGATATGTGGTCAAATTTGCTCGGCCAGACAGGAACAACGCGCAGAGCAATAGATTCAAATCTTTTGGAAGCGCTGTAAGTTTATTCTCTGACCCGTTCCAAAGACAGCAAGACAGTATCGGATCGTGCCAGCGAGAATGCCAAGGATTGACCAGGTGGCAGTAGGTCCAAGGATCTGATACGACGCACGTGGGCACAGGCCGGACTGAGGATACGCGTTTCATTTTTGACGAGAGCAGACACGTGAGGGTCCCAGGTGAGGTGCTTGTCGACACTACTACGCCAAGTTCCTCACCGTAGGGCCCTCACTAATCAAAATCTATCGCGAAATTGAATTGGACCATCGCGCTAGACCACGACATTCTGACGGGAGCCAAGATTACAATGAGTTTCGATTTTACAACGGTTGACCTTCAAACCGAGGGAGTGGAAAACCAGCATCCAAAGAGTCCAAACCTGTTCCATGGTAGCAATGAGCTGAGGAGGGAGTGTTTTTTTTGCCAGAGAGTAGATTGGTGCGTCAGCATACCTGCAAACCACGTGCGCCTTCAGGGGCAAAGAGGGGAGGTCGTTGGGCCAAAAATCTGGAACAAGGAGGGGTGCCACAGTAGGAACCTGAAAACACCGATAGGACTATGGGGAGAGCTGACTGAAAGGAGTTCCTGGTCTTCCCGACCGTCAGTTGTACAAAACCAATTGAGTATGGCCACGCAAAGTAAGAGGAAAACCAGGTCGATCCAATGCAATATGGTCTGCAATCTCTTCGCGAAATTTGAAGATCTGTCGAGGTGGTCAGGGGCCGGGCCAGCCTAAGGACACCACGGCGCGCCGACTCTTATACTGGCGTTACGTTCTCCACCCTAGCCATAGAGTTCATGTGTTTAAGCATGACCCATTTTCGCTGACCGGCACATCAATCCTCCGATTCTTATATCTTCTTGCATTCTGGATCTGCACTCTCTTTCAAAAGAACAGGTCGGTAAATCTTATCTCTGTGACGATTTGTAGCACTGGTTATTTGACATTCGAACTCTGATTCAACCGATTGAATCGTTCGATCAAAATTCCCGCTCAATACATAGTTACTCTAACCACAGACATCACCACCTATATTTTTTTAATTGTCATGAATCATGATTAGAAATTCAACACCAGCAGAGAAACAAGGCTGATTGAATCAAAACAGATGCGCAATGCTATTACATTGAAACAAAACTGATTTTACATTCAATAACCCACTGTTTTGATTTCTTACTGCGCATTACTCTGAAAGAATCATTTCCTGAATACAATATTCCAAAAACCTTCAAAACGGTGCACTATGAATCAAGTTTTTCTTTCTCTCCACACATAAAATTCCGTCTGATTGAACTCTCCTTTCCCCAATAAAAAAGTTGAATACAAATAACCAGCCCTGACGATATACCAACTCCACGAACACTAGTCTGGACCCTAAGCCAACACTCCTACGCTTTCACACGATACCTCTCTTGTAATACGAATCTAACCAGCGCTGCTCTGGTGTGTGGTCCGCTACCGTACCGGACCAAGTGAAGGGCTAGTTCAGTTTGAGACGTCACATGAGATCTTGTCACTACCTCTGGAACCTCGCGAATGCAAGGGAGCGCCGTCCGTACCGAACCCAGCGCCTGAAACCGCCGGCCCGATACCATACGGATCAAAGAACGTGATTTTGTCTCGGCTTCCTTGGGGCGTGCGACCGCAAGGGTACAATCCCAAAAGTACTCGTCTAACCTTCTTCTGAAAAGTCAAGGATTCGCTCTGCATATCGTATCAGGCCTAAATGATTCTAACTAAAAACATCTTCCTTTGAACAATTGTTTAGCTTCTATTCTTACGGACAATCTCAGTGAAACTTGCGCAATTTTGGTGGTTGGGTGGGTAGGCCCCGTGCCCCCCCCCTCTGGATCCGCAGCCGATTTACTGTGCCGGAACACAACTTACTATAGTCAAATTATTTGAAGTTGAATGTTGAGTAACTGGCAGCCTCTATCGAAATAGGGCCACGCGCTATACTGTCAAGTTGACTAACCTTCGATGATACTGGACGCAAGGAGTGAACGCACAACTGAAGACTGCTCAGTGCATAGGATACAATAGCCACACTGATTCGTGGAGTGTCTGTTGATGTCAATACATACATACATACGTACATCGACTTATGTGGCTGGTGTCTTCTTGAAAATAGCAGGCGCAAAGCAAGTTAATCTAGTAATATTTTATCCTTAACCCGCGCACCGACGGGGGGTTATCCCCCCACAGGTTTTTCTGGACTAGCGGGAAAACGGTGGCGCGTAGCGCCGCCAAATTTTGCATAGCTGTTCGGGCATCAATTACCAACTCTTGCTGATTTTTTTTTAATTCCAAACTTTCAAGGTCACGTTGTCAGGTCACATTAAATGACCTGACCTCAAGTCACGTTTTTGAAAGTTTGACAAATTGCCGAAGCCACAGTGGTGAACCAAACAGTTTGAAACTCACAGTGTGTGTTGAGGTAATGAGTATCTACAGTTCGCATACCTTGTTTTTTACATCAGTGACCTGAGGCCATGTCAATTTTGGGACCTCCCATTGTAAGTCTATGGGAGAAAATTGAAATGCGCACCAATGGAACGAAACATGGCTAAATATGGTCAGTTGTCATCGTCATCACAATTTTGAAGCTTAGCAAAATAATGCATTTTTTTTCTTCCGTGACCTCTTTGAGGTCAAATCTAATGTGCCCAAAGGGCATATGGTTTTTGTACCTACAATTACTCATCTTCTACGTGAGTTAGAGTTCTATGGTTTTCACCTTTTTGTTTCTCTTGTCGGCCTCCATCGATTGATATATAATTTTACTTGACCTTGACATGACCTCAGGTCAGGTCAATATTTTGAATTTGACCTAGCTCGGTCATACGATATATTATTCGATGCGCCGTGATGAGAGGAACACGATGGTGCCAAAATCGTTTCCTTAGCTTTTGTAAATACAAAGTTATTGGCAAAACAACTTTTCATTAAAATTAGGCATTGTGACCTTTGCTGACCTCTGGAGCCTAAACTATTTACCTTCTCTCGAATCTGAGGGCATGTTAGCGAAAGAGTGTTTTAAGAGCATTTCAGTGTTGTTTTTTTTTCGGATTGCTCCTAGCTATGTTATTTACTGAGCTATCCCGGATTATGTGGAGCAATGCTCAAATGACTCAAAATATGCGAAAAATTTACCTATTTTGACCTTTGGTGACCTCAATGATGACCTGATAAAAAATGTAATACCTACTCATCACGGCCTACTTCAGCCGTTTTCAGCTTCTCGCTACGTTGCGTAGTTTTCGAGATCTCTGTGGGAGGCGGTTATCCGCCCCGACCCCCCCGTCGGTTCTAAGTTGGCTCAGAACCCCCTCGGTGCGAGGGTTGATACTTAACTTAAAATCAGTTTTTCCCCAAGGCAACACAATACATTTTTTATTCATATTTGACCATCATTCACTCAATGATACACCAGTGTGCATCACTCTTGGCCGCTCCAGTATCTCAAGCAATAACTTACGTATAGCGCGTGCATTAGTTTCGAAAAGGGCCAAATTACTCAACATTCAACTTAAAATAATTTGACTATAGTTGCGTGTGTGAAGGTGTGTTGTGTCGCTTACCTTGTCATCTGGAAAGGTTTTGAGACTAGACTTAATCCGGCATTGACTGGGGGGGGGGTAACGCCCCCTGCCGTTTTTTCGTCATAACTAAATAACGATTATAGCTATCAACGTGAAACATCGGGTACTTATCCTACATCAATTTCACGTCTGCTGTGCAGACTTGTATACGATTCAACTCTGATTGAGTCGCGACTCATGAATCAAGCAGTTTTTGCGACTCATACTGATTGAGTCGCTCACATTTTTAAGGACTCGTCTTTGAGTCGTGATTGAATCGATGAGCTCAGATAGAAACCACGATTGAGTCGACGACAAATATTTAGAGAGCTGACTGAGTCGGGTTCACGACTCAATCAACATGCATTTTAAGTTCAAAAGCAGCCTTCAAAACTTGTTCTCAACCAAGTGGTAATATCCATCAACAATTTCAACATACGAATAACAGATGCAGAACAATACATATAAATAACTTTCAGTTCTAAGTTCAAACATGTAGTCATAGTTTGAGTTAGATTGAGTCCTATATGATTAAAAATGATTGAGTCGGGACTGAGAATGACTCAATGTCATTTTGAATCGATTGAATCGAAAGTGCCGACTCAAAGTCTTTGATTGAATCGAATGCATAACTTTGAATGTTTGATTGAGTCGTGATTGAATCAACTAACGTGGATTTGGAGTCGTGATTGAATCGTTCGAAAAATAATGAATCGTATACATGTCTGCTGCTGTGCAAAAATAAAGAAATTTCGTTAATAAATTTTTGAGATATGGCGAATTTAGTGACGTCACTACACGCGGTTTTTACACATAAATCAGCTAAACTTCAACAGACTGTGCAAAGGCAACAAAATAAGCAAAATGCAACCCGAAAACTGATGAAGATCTAAAAAAGGGCTACAAAATGGCTATCTCGGATTTGTAAATTTTTTACCCCAAAAATTTCGAAAAACAGTATTTTTTTGAAAAAATGTCTATAAAATCAAAATTGTCAAAGATTTTGAAAACCCGGAAGATGCGCGAAAGAAATATATGCAACCAACCTGCATACCAAATTTCAAAGCGATATCTTTGTTTTTGACCGAGTGATCGCATTTACAGTGCTGGTAACTCGTGACGTCATATTTTACAATTTAATTTTTTGGCTTTTGTTGACAAGATACATAAAAGTTAATGACATCACTGTACTTCTGAGACAAAACTGGACTATAAACATGCCTTCTTGGTTTATATTTATCAATAAAAAAACACATTTTCTGACCTTACTTTGACCTTAACTTGACCTTTACTTCATATACATGACGTTTGTGATCAAATGAGTATCACTATCGCTTTTCACGCGTAAAATGAACCATAAAACATGCGTTGCATAACTTTTGTAGATATTTTGGGCAAAGTGACCTTTTGTGACCTGACCTTGACCTTTGATCTTTCTCAATAATCTCATTTTCGATCATACGAGATGTGTACCGTATATTTAAGAGAACTTTGGGTGATTATGGTTGCAATTGAAGGCTTTGGATGGAAAGTATGGCTCATACACGAACTAACATTCATTTTGACCTTTAACCTTCCCGTGACCTCAAATTGAAATTTTAGAAGATGCTTTAGATTCCGCTTAGCGAGCGCTTTCGAATGACGCATTGCGCGTCTCGCTGCGATCATTGGTTCGGAAGAAAACCAGGGGGCGTTTAACGCCCCCCCCCCCCAGTCAATGGTGTTCAGATCCAGTGGCGTAGCCAGGATTTCGCTCAGGGGGGATCCGCGGCCAGAAAAGGGCCCAAATGGCTCTC
>VOPJ01001698.1:0-20413 GCA_014673585.1 Semibalanus balanoides | reverse complement strand
ACTCCCTCCCCCCGGTCAACAAATTGCTTGCTGACGGTCTGCCTCCTCCTCCGCTCACAAACTTTGGGGATATATGCCACTGGATTTGCCCCCTCCCCAAAACCCTCGGTTTGATCCACCACTGGTTATATGAGTCTCTGTTGCGTAATTACCACTTGTAGCTAAGTTTAAGGACAGCTTTTGTGGCAAGTTTTCTTCAAGCCCCTCCCTCCGCCAAATCCTGACATTTTTTGTAAGTTCAAAAACATTTTTGAAGTCTGTAAGTGACACAAAGCAATATGATACACTGCTATCGCATGCATAATGTTTACTGCTTGTAAAAAAATTGCTACCAACTCCCCCTGGTCACGAACCTCGTATACCCCTTTGGTCAATTCTTCATCCACCGTCTGGTGCTGCCCTCAGAAGCGTCATTTTCTGCAAATGGTTGGTATAGGGTACCAGTGCTATCTTATCATATATGAATGTCATTCTACGCATGCCAACGCCATAAGCCTAATTTTAATTATGCAATTATTTGTAGGGCCCTGGCCCTACCAGGCGTATAGAAAATAACATCCATGGCATTGACCGCCCTTGACTGTGCAAGTTATCTAGTTTTCTATCATCCGCGGCACTTAAAATGATAGAAAGGTTACGACGATATTGCAAGTACATAGGAATTAGGAATATCAACGTTTTGGCAAAATTGTCAAATATTTATTATCATTAAAAAATGAAATAGGGGCACCCTCAAAATATAGTGGACCAAATCCGTTGAGTTTTCAGATTTGTATTAGGTAGGCAGCACTGTAACTGATGACCCCCCCCCTGTTGGAGATTCTGGATCGCCCCGCATTTTGTTCTTGTCAAAAGTAAATTGCCAGCCAACGTTGTGAGCGTCACAAGAAACTTTTTTACAACGTTCTGGAGTCTTACATAATTACACTATCACAACGTGGCGTGGTTAGCTGTGTTCAACTATGAGTTGCAAACGTGGACCCGAGGAACCAGTCTCTAGACCCATCTGGACCCAGTGTTCCTGACTGGTTCCCGCCAAATGATACCGATCTATCTCTATACTTATATCTGTTTACGAAAGTATGAACACGAACGTCGGCGAGTTTCTTTGTCTGTTGGCCTATCTAAACTTATGTATTTTCAAACGACAAGACTAATTAGAACTTCACTAAAACGTGTAGAGTGCACCATTTGTCAATTATTAGGTTGCGAGACACATTTTGCCTAAATGGTCGCCTGGTTCCAAACTTGGTTGCAATTGGTCTAACTGTGGTCATTTTCAGCTTTTTGGGACCGGTTCGTTCTGTGTTCCCAAAAAATATCAACCTTGCCATCCGCTTAGTTGCAACCTTGTCACAAGCGTACGACAACGTTCATATATTCTGTGGTACCTAACTTATGCTTGGAGAGCAATCAGTCACCTATATATTATATATACATTACTTTGAAGTTTGTTTTGGAGTTATTTCTTAGCACTGTTTTACTATATTCCGTTTTTTTGATTGACATTTTAAGATGTCAATTTTAGGGTAAATGTCCGAAAAAAAAGTTATTTTTATTTTTGGGGGTCAAAAATTTTTATAAATCCGAAATGTGCCAGGTGAGAGAATTATATATCTCTTTCTGTACAGTTTTGCGGTTTGCAATTTTGCATTAAAACTACGTTTGCACATGCAGCAAACATTTATCGTTATTCAACCCAAAATGGCATGACATGACGTCATCAAAACGTCATTATCTCCCAAAGTTTTGAGTTATTTTCGATGATTTTTTAGGAAGACGTCAAATTGATGCTGAATAAGGTACTAAAACTTTGACGTCGTTATCTGTTATAGTTTTCAAGTTATTGCGGAAATCCGGGAGGGGGTAATATTTACCCCCCTCTACGCCGCGCGGGTTAACGGCCGTTCGTAATCGGTACGGTGCATTAGTACAGTTTGCCGCTTGGAAGTGTCGCACTATCAAAACAACGTCAAAAACCGGGGAAGAAAGACGCTCTAGATGATTGTATCTGATCTTATTGCCCATCTGAGCTATCTATCTACATTTACCGGCATCTGAGCGAGTGTCGGCATTAGAGGTGTTGTTCTCAGCGGGATCGAATGGCGATTGACTTTCTCCGTGTGTGGCAAGTGAGCCGTGCGGGACGAAATGGCGCGGGAGGGACGAAGTGGCGCTAACTCTCGACTCGGCATGATGCCATCTCCGATCGGATTCGGACTGGTCTCTCCCAAGCTTTCTCGGCCTGCGTCTCACTGTATTGCGGAGAGCGAGTCAACTACCGCGGGGGGTTCCCCAGAGAAGTCGAGAATTGGACGCTGGTGGCGAGAGTTCGTACTGGTCTGATGTCGGTGTTAAACTCCTGATGCTGCCTGAAAACTGTGTCATATGATGAAACGGCTTTATCAAACTAGACTAGGTTTGTCGTTTATCAACAGCCAATGCTACATCATGTACTTCATAAAGAAACTCAGCGCTACAATCGGCGCACGTGAGCGCGTGTAAGAAATAAGGCTACCCGGTTGCACTCGTATGACGCATCTCGGAAGCAACTACTACTAGGTCGAATATAGTCCAATTTGGTGTACTGCTTCCAACGGACATATTTGCCCCATTGCACATGACGATGAGTCGGAAGTATCATGTAGCGGAACTCAAGTCCGCCCCTGTAGCTGAGTTGGGAGAGCGCTGGGCTCACCCAGAAGTGGCAGCCCGGGTTCGAGCCGCTTCGGTGCTCGCTATTTGCCCCTGACTGGGATTGCCTGCGGTCTGTGGCAGCGGTCGCACTCAAGGTCAAGTGATGTCAGAGGGCGGGGTGGGCCGTGTCCAGGTATATCGGACACGTTAAACTTTCGCTTCTCAATTCTGCCGGACGCCATGGATTGCGTAATCGGGTGGTGGGGTCAGGGCCTGCTCAACAAGCTATGCTTAGCGTGGGGCCTGAACTCGGAAATCCATCCATTTAGAAACATTCAGGCTACATTTATTTCAAAGTCACTACGCAGGTGCGCAATTGCAGACCGTCAGTTCGTAGCTAAAACTCCAAGCTTATGTAGAAGCGCCATCTCGGTCATCGCCGATAGAGGCATTTTATTGATGTTTCGGTTTTGTGTGCTTCTGCAGTCTGCGCACTCCAGCCTATTGTGCTTCTGCTGGAAGTGCTACTGCAGTCTCCAGCCATTGGTGCTACTGTTGTGTGTGCTACTGCAGTTTCCAACCTGTTGGGTTACTGTCCTTGGAGTTACTGTTTTGTGTGCTACTGCAGTTTCCAGTCTTTGGTGTTGCTGTTTTGTGTGCTACTGCAGTCTCTAGCACTTGGTGTTACTGCTATATGCGCTACTGCAGTCTTAGCCCCACTTTCGGTGTTACTGCTATTATGCGCTATCCTGCAGTCTCCAAGTTATCTTGGAAGTACTCCGTTGGTGTAACGCGTACTTGCAATGTGACGCAGTCGTTTGGTTGTTACCCGGTGTTGTGAGCCTACTGCGTTTCCATCCGTGGCTGCTTCATTGTTGGGCGCTCATTAGGTTTGTCCGAGTTGGATGGCATATACTTTTGGGTTGGCCTCTCGGCCAACGGCAAATTTGAGTTCGCCCCAGTGTTTACCTTCACCCCCCCCCCCCAATTTCGCGCGCCCCCATGTTTACCCTCGCCCCCACCCCTCTAATTTTGCCGCTGGGCGGATCATAGTGTTGGAATAGCGACCAAGCCTCCGACCCCGCCAAATGCCAAAACAAATGAGAACATACCCCATTTCAGAAGCTAAGTAATAAGCAGATCGTTATCGAAAGAACTTTTGTTTTGAATATCAGCATCTTTATGTCAGTAAGCATGGTTAGAAATCCGGGGTTATATATATATATATATTTATTATTATATATATCCATATATATAGTATATTTGATGATGACCTCAGATTAGATACCTGATACATACAGGTTTCGTTGACAGTGATTCATGGAAAACCAAGCTTCTGATGAATTATTTAGTTCTATGAACGTAGACTACCTAGTACTACCTTCATCACGTCGGCGTCGCACGACGAAACCGAGGAAATATCGGCAAAACAAGCAATCATATGAGGTAGAACTTACTATAAAGGTCAGTTCTACCTTAGGCAGCCAGCGGCTGTAGAATTGTAGATATAGCACCGTGACTTAGAATGCTCCCGGGTAAAATATCAGAAAGTTGGCGCAAATACTCAATAATACGATGCCCGGTAGACATGCAAATGACGGCGCTCCGCGAGGCCGTTTTTATTTCCAAAGAGTATTTGAGCGAGTTCAAACGACCCAAGCAACGACCCAAGGAGGGTAAAGTTTGTCCCCGCACGAAATGCTGGCAATATTGCAACAGCGGTATTGCCATTCAATTGCGTAAATTTCTAACGCCATTGACTGGGGGGAGGATATTGAACCCCTGGTTATCTTTCGAACCAATAAGAGCAGCAATACGCGCAAGAGGGCATTATAAATTTATAAATAAGATTCATTTAAATCGTGCTCGAATTTTTAATTGAGGTCTGTTTTCTCTTGAAATCAGGTCACGGTCAGGTCAAAGGTCGAAATCGAGGTATTTGAAAGCGAGTGAGTGCATGGACCATACTTTCCATTCAAAGTCTTCGATTGCGACCATCATCTCAAAATGCTTTTAAAGGTAAAATGCACATTTCAAATGTGCAACAAATATAATTTTGACAAAGTTCAAGGTCAGGTTTTAAAGGGTAACTATGCGCAAAAATATACGAAAGTCATGCGACACATGTTCAATGGATTATTTAACACGTATAATTCGATAGTGATAGTCATCTCATCACTGGCCTCATTTCAGTCGAGTTAAAACTCGTGTGTAGTGAGAAGTTACGTCACTAAATTCACTATAACTCGATGTTTTGAAAACAATTGCTTCATTTATGCATAGGGGACGTAGAGTCAGTAAAGGAGAAGGTACCCAAAGTTTTACGTTGATGTCGCTACGGGTTTGTATTTAAGCTATTGAGAAAATACGTCAGTGGAAGATACTCCACCCCCTCCAGTCAATGTCTGGCTAGCATTGCCGTTTTACTAAGTAAGGATTACAAGTAAGGCTTTGGGCCTTCTGGAGGACTCAGACCGGCGGTCAAAGGCATTGGTTTGATGGGTCCTCCTACAGTTTTCAAAAACTCATGAGATTTTGTCTGTTTTTGCGTTATGAATGGATTCAAAAATGCTCTTCTTTATACAAGTTGCCTAGGATTGTGTAACCCTTGCCCGTGTAGGGATGCAGCGTGACTGTGTAGGGGGGTTGGTTGGTATGACCTCGCCTTGGTGTTTGGACCCTAATTGAGCTAGAGCTTCGATTAAAAAACGAGCGTGTTGCTTGTGACGAGCAGAAGCCATTAGCATCCATTTTTAATGTCTTGGGTCATTAGGTGACCTCTGAGGTCATGCCAAAGACCAAAATGTCATCAAATCGTAGGTAAATGTGTAAAAAAATGAATACTAATCGAGCTAAAATCGCAAAAGAACATCTATAATTATGAATGTACGCCAAATTTGAAATCAGCATCACAAAATGACTTAAGAATTGCCAAATGCCAAAAAGGTCATGTCAGGTCATCTGAGGTCATTGACCTCGGCTTACCTTTGGAAGTGAATGACCCAAGTTGAACATATAATTATGTAAAATGAATCCCGGAATTGCAATCAGCGTCACAAATTGTCCAAGAAACGGACAGAAGCAAAACAAACATTGAAGTCATCAGAGGTCTGTGACCTCGGTTAACCTCTGAAAAGGTCAATGGAGGTCGCAATCTGCAGAAGCCACAACTGTCACTTAGGAACACCTTTACATATCCTCATGAACAACAAATACTCGGAAACTGCGCATGTTTCAAGGGTCGATACTACTGGACGCCAGTTGTGCCAAACACGACCTTGAGAAACAGGTCAAAGGTCATGTCATAGAAAATGAGAAATCGAAATATTCAGCAGTAGCTGTGATCCAAACATTTTTTCAAATGGGGCAGGTAGAGTGGGGCAATAGCACACCTCATGGCGGGTTAAAACGCCCAACCCCATATATTTTCGTTTGACCACTATTTGCATTGTGTCAACAAATGCTGTCAGTGTCCTGTTTGTAAGAAAATGAGAGACTTTGCTTACATCCCATTTTCTGGAGCGCTAGCTCTGTTGCTGAGAATTGTGCGACGAGGGTAAGTGTTTTGTCAAACTTTTATTTAAACGTTTTTGAGGTTTTGTTCTTTTGCTTAACTTTGTGGGATTCCCTGTAATGAGGGTTGTGAAATCATGTTGATGCCAAACATACTGGTGTGGAGTGGAAGATTCATTTGGACCAAAATTTGTTAGTATAACAATTGTGGCGGAATTGCTAGGGAAAGCAGAAACGTAGTCAATGAGCTGTGAGGGGTAAAACGCCCTGTTTACAAGTGGGGCAGCGCGCCCACTGGGCGTTTTGCCCCCATGAAAGAAGGCACAAATGAAAATAACATGTTGATGAGTTCGTAAGGAATTTGAAGAGAATATTGTGCTCTCTCGCACCGTCTCTCGCCGGAGATGTGTGTTTGCTGAAAACTGGAAAGGGAACTTCTGAATTGACCGGTGTTGCGCCGTCACTGATAGCAAAAACCATGTCATGGTCTGCACGTCCTGATACTCGATACGACACCGGCCTAGGTGCTGGGTCATGCGCTGTGTATAGCGAGATGACATGAGTACATAATGTAAAAATATCCCACTCATACATATACTTTTACCAAAGTGGGTGCGTGTGGGGCTTGTCTGCCGTCATGTAGCGGGTGTTGTGCAGATGAATATGCATTCCTGGTATTCGCTAGTGTGGTCGGAATTTGTCTGACATATGAAGTGATCTTGAGGTTAGCTCATGTTCGATGCGTGTCCTGCCGTTTCGATGCATTATTCTGAAAAAATAAGATAATGCTCTCAGGGTGGTTTGGATGTTATTGTGATTGCGGGGATCTGATGAACATTGTACTTTTTGCCTTCCCGAAAACTATCCATTAGGAAAGGAATTAATGTGGCCTGAGACCTCTGTGGGAAGTGGGCGCTTTGCCCCACCCTACCCTACTGAAAGTTTCATTGCGACCGGTTGATAACTACGCGAGGTATTCCGTAAAAAACGAGGGGGTATCCACTATCCACCCCCTACACTTGCAAGGGTTAAAATGTGATTACCTTGCAATCGATATTTTGGAGGTTTTGGTAAAGTCATAAAGCTGATAGGCTCCCCTTGGATCCGTCCCAGTTTGCCCCCCTAATCGTTAAAAAAAAATCGTCGTCGCTGTGTACGCTACTGCAGTCTCAAGTACTTGGTGTTATTGTTGTGTGTCCTACTGCAGTTGCTGGTATTACTGTTGTTTGCGCTACTGCAGTAGCGCAAACAACAGTATCTTGGGGACTGCAGTATACTGCAAGTCACTTTGTTTTTACAAGTCACTGCAGTATACTGCAGTCCCCAGAGTTTGGTGCTACTGTTGTGTGAGCTACTGCAGTCCCCATGGTTTATTGTTTCTGTTGTGTGCGCTATTGCAGTCCTCAGGGTTTGGTGCTTCTGTTGTGTGAGCTACTGCAGTCCCCAGGGTTTGATGTATGTGTGCGCTACTGCAGTCTCCAGTACTTGGTGCTACCGCTATGTGAGTTACTGCAGTTTTCAGTCCGTGGCGTTTTGTTTTTACAAGTCAGCCACACTGCCAATGCTTTTTAGTTTCGTCTGCGCATAAATCCATGGAACTTGATCGAGCACGTGTCCTCATATCTGTATTTGCTTGTATGTTTATTTAAATTGTTTATAACGAGCGAGCGCGAAGCGCTTGCTCGTCTTTCCGTGATATATGTAAACAAATATGAGATGTGTGGCCAGACCCGACCCGACCCGGCCCGGCCCGTGGTGAAGCTTTTGAGAAACTGATATCTCTGCAACCACACTTCCGATTGACAATCGGCCTTCTTTGCTGAGCAGCCCCATCCAACCTAACCTGTTTCAGACCAGTGCCGACTCACGTGGGGTGACTACCACTGCGCTTGGTCCGTGCTGGGTGAGGGGTGTTGAAAAGTGTTTGCTCGCAAAAACTTCGCAACGGCTGTACCGATTGTGTGCAAATTTGGTGTTGTCAGTGACCCCTCAGTCGCCACTTTCCCATAACTCAGGAATGCATTTCAGACTCTGCACGTGTGCACGTGCACACCCGTATTCTATATCTCAGGAACGGCTGAGCCGATTGTGTTCACATTTGGTGTGTGGCTAGGGACCTCTCAGCCGCCACTTTCCAACAAGTCAGGGGTTCTCTCAGTCAGGGGCAGGGCCCACCAACAAGTCAGGGCCCACCCTCTGCACGTGTGCACGTGCGTATTTTTTTTATCTTAGAAACTACTCCGATCGAGGTCAAATTCATTCTTTCCTTTGTGCTCGCTCGTCAATCGCCAAGTTCTACGGCGCCTTACTTGTAATAGGTACCTACCCTTAAATCAGTAAAAAGCTGGAGAAGCAAAATAATGTTAGCTCCTAAGGTAAATAATATGAAGGGAACTCCAACTTATAACAAGCGATATGGGGAAGACATATGTGGTATCCGTCAAACTAGTTTTCATCCAGTACTAAACGGCAATGTTTTCCTCCTTCCCCGCTTAGCAGTAGAAGGGGCAGTTGAGGGAGCGTTGGATGCCATCACGGGCCAGAAGAGGCAGGGTAAACTCAATATGCCTCTCGAGACCTAGAATCAGAACATAACTAACGATTATATTTATCAACGGGCAGTCGGGCACTTGCCGTAGGTAAATTTTCCTATTCGTCTTCCATTAAAAAATGAGTATGCTGCACCGCAATTATGTTATGACGTGCGGTGCAGTCTACTGCTGTTTCATGTGTCTTACATTGTAATGCAGTCTTGAGACGCCTGATTCATATATTGTCACTGAAAATCCATTGACAGTACCGCATTAATTTGTGCTTTTCGGCACAATAGGTATAACATTTTCGTTCGATAAACTTGTTACAATCCCCGGATTATCTACCCGTGATGTGCCGGCAAATGAACTATAATTATTGCTGTCCGCATTGCGTGATTTTAAATACACTAAGCATTTTTTGTCATGCAGTTAATATCACAAACCTTTGTTTGCGCAAACTGTTCTTTTTCATTCATAACCGTCGGGTGTAAGCTGTATCTATTTCCGCTCAGTCCAGAAGCAGTGTTCGACTCTCGCCACTGAGGGCGCGGTCGGACGTGGGAAGCCTCCCTCATAACAGACTCTCGCTGCTGAGGGCGGGGCCGGACGTGGGAAGCCTCCCTCATAACAGCCGCCCCGTCACCACGAAGGCGGGGTGTGCTGCTGTCAGGCCGCCAGGTGTGCTGCTGTCAGGCCGCCCAGTCTCAACCCAGTTCCTACCAGAAAAGAAACTGGAGTGGAAGCAGCTCTCATCCCACGCAGCTCGGCTTTCGTGTCGCTGCACGCGAGCCATAGTCCTCCCACGCCACAGACACTTCACAAGGAGAACACACATCGTCTACATAAAACAGCTCGTTTATTTCTATGGCCTCGTGGAGCAGGCGATTTGAAACAGCCGCGGTGGGGACACACAAGACGATGCGACATGGGCACAGCACATGTCCAAAGTAAAACATACACAGTCGTAAAACACTCGGTAGTAAAACACGGTTGTCAAACACACAGCTGCTCACAGACCACACAAACCACGCACGTTCGGAACATACCATAAAGCTTTGGCGCCGGCCGGCCGGCACCGCGTCTATCTTGTCTCAAACGCGCCGCATTGGTCATCAGACAGACGGCGCTGCGGCAGAGTCCGAGTCCCGGCCGGCCGCGGCGCGGCGTTCTGTCTTCACACGATCCCGGTTCAGCACTGTTCGCACTGGCAGCTTCAGTAAAAACGTGCCGAGTCTGGACTTTCGACCCCGCACGTCGAGTGAGAGTCGTCTCGGCTGGGTCACGGGGCCGCTCCAGAACTCCCCCGAGTCGCACGCCCTGCGACGCCCACTCGCCAGCTCGCACTTTTCCCGTTTCACTTTCGCTTTTTACGCACATCGAATAGCGTCTGTCACTGTGCGCAAAAAGAGCGGCGGGCGCGGCTACCGACCGAGGCAGGTTCCGTCACGTCCGGCGCGTCACATCCCGGCACGTCCGGCGCGTCACGTCACGCGTCCGGCGCGTCACGTCACGCGTCCGTCACGTCACGTGTCTGTAGCGGCCACCTGCTCCAGGATCCAGTCGGTGAACTTTGATATGCGCGTGGAGACGCCGGGCAGGTTGGGCTCGGCGCAGCCGATTCCCCAGCTGATAATGCCCGCCAGGAACCAGCGACCGTCCTTCCCTTTGACCTGCAGCGGCCCTCCAGAGTCGCCCTGCAGATAGAAAGACACAGACAGGTCAGGACACGGGCTACTCAACGTTACAGCGGCCCTCCCGATTCACCCTGGAGACACACAGCAAGACGGGTTGGGTCAGGTCAGGTCATGGGGTACTGCAACGGCCCTTCCGAGTACAGATACATAGACAGGTGAGGTCATTGACGAGTCACGTGTTCTCTGCGCCGCAATGACCTGCTCTTGGTAGTGATTCCACCGTCGGCCAGCCCAGCCCAGTCGGTGGCCTGTCTGGCTCCATGGCGCCGGGTATAGCTATGTGGGAACCATGACTTGTGTTGAGCAAAGCAACAATGCCGTCGTTTTGCCCTGACGGCCGTGATTGCGGTGAGCTGAGGCCGGTGGCAGCGAACGCTGAACGATCGCGGACAAACTGGGTTAGTGGGCGGGAAGGTGGTGGCAAACCGTATTATTACGTGACGCTCGGAAGTTTAATCTGCCGCTGAGATCGGATAACACGGGCGGACAATACGCTCTACTCAGAAGAGAAAGCCGTGTTGATTAACTTCCCGCCACATCAGAAACGGCGACTTCCTGTCAGAAGGGTGTAAGAAACCCATCTGTCATATCTATTAAAGCAATTGTTTATATATAGTGTAATGCTACATCGATACTCCTTATTGTTAGATATAGATGTCCATTTTTGTAACATTACCATGCTACTTAATCAAAACGTTAAGAAATCGTTTCCGTGTTAAACACACGGAAACGATTTCTGACAAGCTGTTGAGTAGGCGATGAATAGAAACACGTCCATCACAGCTGATCGGCCACTTTCGCCACGAGCTGAACGAGCCTGTCAGTTCCGGTGGTGCGATCGTTCAGCGGGGGATGAGTCAGCATTCCTGGTGGCTCGGCCCGCCTCGCCTGGCAACTCGGCTGGCCCGGCGATTTGACTAGTGGTCAGTTTTGTCTCGTCTGGTGGCCAGTTTTGTCTCGTCTGGTGGCCAGTTTTGTCTCGGCTGGTGGCCAGTTTTGTCTCGGCTGGTGGTCAGTTCTGTCTCAGCTGGCGGCCAGTTCTGTCTCGGCTGGTGGCCAGTTCTGTCTCAGCTGGTGGCCAGTTCTGTCGTCTGCTGGTGTGTCCTAGGGTTCTGTCTCAGCATGGCTTGTCCCGGAGCTTTTCTGTGTGTTCTCGGGGCTGGTTGTGGCCAGATTTTGGGTCTCGGGTCTGCTGCAGTTGGCCAGGTTCCTAGGGTCTCAGCTGGGCGTGCCAGTGGTTCGGTTGGTCGTCGGCCCATGGGGCTGGCCATTTCTTCGTCTTTCATGCGTGGGCCTCGTCAGTGTCCTTGGTTCTCGTGCTGGTGGGGGCCAGTTTTGTCTCGGCTGGCGTGCCAGTTTTTATGTCTCGGCTTGGGCGGCAGTTTCTCGTCGTTCGCGCTGGTCAGGCCAGTTTCTGCTCTTCCTGGACTGGGCGGCCAGTCTGTCTCCAGCTGAGTGGCCAGTTCTGTCTCGGCTGGCGGCCAGTTCTGTTAACGCGGGGCGCTGGCTGGCCAGTTTCCTGTCTCGGCATGGCTGGCGCAATTTCCTGTCTCAGCGGTGGCCAGTTCTCTTCTAACGAGCTGGCGGCGTAATACATAGGTCTCGGGCTGGCGGGCCAGTTTGTCTCGCTGGCGGCCAGTTTTGTCTCGGCTGGCGGCCAGTTCTTGGTCTCGGAACTAGGTGGGCCAAGTTCTGTCTTCAGCTGGTGGCCCAGTTCTAGGCTCAGCTGTGGTGGCCAGATTCTGTCATCAGGAGTGGGGATGGCCAGTTTGTTCTTCGGCTGGCGGGCCCAGTATTTTGTCTCGGCTGTTACGGACCAGTTCATGGCTACAGCTTGGCTTGGTCAGTTATTGTCCGGCTTAGGTGGCCAAAGTTTTTAAGACTCAGGCTGAGCGGCCAGTTCATGTCTCAGGAACTGTGAGCCAGTTCTGTCATCGGCTGAGCGGCCAGTTGTCTCGGCTGCGGCCTGTTTTGTCTCGGGCTGGCGCCAAGTATTATCATCGGACTGGCGGCCAGTTATATATCTCGAGCTGACGGCCGTATCTGTACTCGGCATGGTTCCGCTTTGTCTCAGCTGGCAGGCCAGTTTTTATCCGGCGTGATCGCTCCCCCCGATGGCAGACGGCCGGAAATCAGAGAGTGGCGATACTGGGTCAGCAGGCTGACTGCCGCCGCCGCCGCCGCCGCCGCCGCCGCCGCCGCCGCCGCCAGCTCTGCCGCCGCCGCCGCTGCCAGCTCTGTCGCCGCCGCCGCCGCCAGCTCTGTCGCCGCCGCTGCAGACTTGTGTGACCGGACGTCGAGCAGCGCAGCGTGGCCGACCCACCCAGTCTAGGGTCCTGACAGCATAGCGGCACAGTGTGGCCGACCCACCCAGTCTAGGGTCCTGACAGCATTAGCGGCGGCAAGCGTGGTACCCACCCAGTCTAAGGGTCCTGACAGCCATTAGGCGGCTCAGCTGGTACCCACCCAGTCTAGGGTCCGGACAGCATAGCGGCGCAGAGCGTGACCCACCCAAGTCTAGGGTCCAGAACAGCATAGCGGCGGCACGTGTACCACCCAGGTCTAGGGTCCTGACAGCATAGCGGCGCAGCGTGGTACCCACCCAGTCTAGGGTCCTGACAGCATAGCAGCGCAGCGTGGTACCCACCCAGTCTGGGGTCCTGCCAGCATAGCGGCGCAGCGTGGCCGACCCACCCAGTCTGGGGTCCTGCCAGCATAGCGGCGCAGCGTGGTACCCACCCAGTCTAGGGTCCTGACAGCATAGCGGCCACAGTTGTGGCCGGACCCCACCCAGATTCTAGGGTCCGGCCACAATAGCAGGGCACCATGTGGCCGGACCCACCCAGTACTAGGGTACCTGACAGCTTTAGCGGCGCAGTGTGGCCGACCCCACCCAGTCTAGGGTCCTGCCAGATAGCGGCGCAGCGATGGCCGACCACCAGTCTGGGGCCTGCCAGGCAATGGCTAAGGGTGGGACTGCGGCGCACGGTGCATTGCCTTGCTGCTCTGTCGGCGACCCACTCAGCGCCGATCCGTCGTGGTGTGATCGTGACGGCGGTATAGTGACGGTGATTCTGCACATGACGTCCGCAGCCGATTGTTGTCTCCAGCGGCGGTGATGGTGGGCTGTGACAGTGTAGCGGCGGAGCGGCGGGGGAGGGGTGGCGTGACGGGGCTTGGCGCGGTGACAACTTTGTCAGCAGCAGCAGGGGTGATGAACATGTCACAGTTCGCTGGCCGGGTCCGTACCGTATGTCGTCATATTTCACTGACGCAAGCGTGTGTTTCGCGCTGTCCGACTGACGGAAGGACACCGTGCAGCCGGCTGCGGTTACGGCTGGTGCGGTACGCGACTGGCTCTGGTTCCGGCTCTGACTAAGACTGCCGTCTGTGGTTCCGGCTGGTATGGCACGCGACTGGCATGTACCCACCGGCCCATGGCACAATTGAGGCTCCCAGAAAAGCACGTGATTTCAAGAGATCTGCGATAACCGAGGCGCGATTTCCAAAAACACGAGTCAGTTGTCACTTGAACAACTATCTCACGGGCGTTCAACGAAAACCTCACACGGTCTGTCAGGGCCCCTGGGGCGTGAAAGAAAGAGAAACCCGGCCGGACACTCGGTCATCACCGGCTTCTGTGGCCAGAGATCGGGTCATGATATGTTGGTACTGTGTCAAAACAGATCCAGATATCGCGACTGATTACCTACACCGACCATACAATACTAAGCGTTACGCGTTAGGAAGGGACAAACAAAGTTCGGGATAATGTTGGGTGATTTTCTACGCACACCCACGGGGAAGTTGGCCTCGAGATTGTGACTTGTCACTAAACGGATGTATTTACCTGACAGGCGTCGGTGCCTCCCTTCTCGTAGCCGGCACACAGGAAGATGTCAGGGATGTACTCCAAGCGACCCGCCTTCTTGAACATGTTCTTGCACTTGCTGTTCTCCAATATCGGAACGGTGGCCTGGAACAGCAGCACGTACATCAATAACGGGGGCGACATACACAGCATTTATGGCATTATTCCGTATCGTATGTCACTTATTACTAAGCGAGGGTGATAAGTCAGGTAGCACAGAGTTCAGCCTGAATTACAACTAGTTCCGGTAGTAAATGTATCACCGGAAATGTTAGACAGACTGGTTTACCAGAGAATGGAGTGCGATAATGTCTCTTAAAGGAATTCAATTACACCATTATGATACTGCGAAACCTGATAAGGCTGTCGTCTGATTTATGTCACAGGAACCCACAAAAAAAGAAGGAGTATGCGCTTGCGTTGCTACAGATCTGTCATCCACCAGAACTTTCGCTAGCAAAGTGAGCTGGATTGAGCCAGTCAGCGCCTTTCTATTGAGCAATACCTGCTTACCAGAGCCTGAGCTCGGCAGCGAAAGTATAACGTGACCGAGTCATTATCGTGGCTGCTCCCAACTCTGATCTTCCGATTAAGACGACTGCAGACATTCACTAGTCATTCCGGGAAAATACCAGCGACCGACAGTGAGACAATACAAAGCTGTCCGGTCCAGCGATAGATGAACAATACAGCGGTCTGTTGATCCAAGTATAAAGCACTTCACCGATAATAAATGATGGATGTTATTAGAGAGATACACCGACAATCGACATAGTATCAATGCTGCTGAAACGGACCAATGGTGAGCAGAGAATTCCTGCCGGTCAGACAAATCGACTGTTACGTGCTTGAGCAATGACATAAATAGATGCCTGTCGCTGCCCATGTTGCGCGAAATTGACTGTGTTGCCACCGCATACACTCAGCCACCGAAGTCGGACAGCTCACCACAGTGAGGCAATATTACCCACACAAATGGCACAACCGGCATAATGTCCTGTTTCACAGTGTGCATTTATCCCGTTGGAAAAACCAGCCATCGTTTGCCTCCCGTTCTTTCAGTAGTCGCCTCCCTGGTGACAACAGTGAGCTGGTCATCAGCTAAGTCAGACACAGCTGCGTCCCCGCCTGTTACCCCGCAGCCGTTTTACCGGCAGCTGCGTCCCCGGCCCCTTCCCCGTCTGCCGCCCCGCCGCCGCTGTTCCGGCCCGAGAGCGGCCTGTTTCGCCACGTTTCGTCACCACGCTATAGATTACGGATGTGGTTGCACAAGGTCGTATCACGCTGCACTTTGTCACGTACCGCGCGGCAGTGTGTCACGCGCAGCGTAACGTACCGACGCCGCAACACGTAAGCGGTAATACCCATGTCACGAGAACGGCTAACACTCCTGAGCACTCACTCGATGATAAACAGTTGTTTTGGTGCGAGGGAAATTACCAAGCATTACGTCGATTTAAAAAGTGATCTGATTTTGCTTATAACTGCACCGATTTGTTTTGATAAAACATGACTTATGACATTTGCATTGGCAAAGGGCATCGCAGATTTCAGACGACACGTAAACAAAGATAGTTCCGCATTAAAAATGCAGTCTCTGGTTATCTTCCGTCGCTCGTTGCACTGTCACCGTATTACGTCCGTTCTACATATACGCAGCCGTACGGTGATAATGCTGTCATCCCTGCGCCTCATGACCAAACCCCCACCATTCCTCACTCATTCTCTCCTTTTTACATCTGATGACTAGTATCAATCTCAAATCTCTCGACATTGTTAGCAAACTCGTGGTTCATGAAGAGTAAGTAAGTGAATTACGGGTCTGTCCTTGGATGGCGCTTTTTTAGCCAGAGAGAGGAGAGTGTGTTGCCAAACACACACACAGACTGACACTGACTCTCTCGTTCGTCTCACCTGCTGGAGTACGCCGGGCTGGATTCCTCCCTCGCTCAGCCGTCCCCAGCCGGTGACGGTGGCGTTGTCGCCCACCATCAGGTCGTCATTGCCCGGCAGACAGATGGGGTAGACGTTCGGCGCCAGCGTCACCGGCCTGTCCAGCTTCACCAGCGCCAGGTCGTGCTCGAACGAGTAGAAGTTGTACTTGGGGTGGACGATCTTCTTGAGGGCTGACCGCTCCTGGTATGGATGCGGCTCCTTCAGAGAGCCGAAGTCGTACTCGCCGACGCGGATACGGATCTGTGCCAGTAGCAGACTGGGGGGGGAGGGGGGACAGAGAGTCAGACTATGGGAGGCGTGGAGTCAGACTATGGGAGGCATTGACTGAGGGGGACAGCGAGTCAGACTATGAGAGGCTGGAGTCAGGCGGAGGAAGGCAGGGGTCAGACTGGGGAACAGGGAGACAGACTGGGATACAGAGGATGAGACTGGAAGAGTTGGGTAGACTAAGGACACAGATATAGTCATACTAGGTTAGGACCATGAGTCAAACTGGGGAGCATGTCATATATTGAGACTGAACGGCAGTGAATATCTTGCATGGGCATGTGAACGATTTGAATTTAAACCCTGACGTGCCGAATTAAATCCGCTATATCATACTAAAGGCGCGGCGTGGCTCACTGCTATGGAACGTCTTACAAGTCATCCAATTATCAAAAACATTTGAGCTCAGACTTCAGTGCGTTCTTATTACGTTCTTATATAGAATATTGTCAACACCTGCTCATTCTAAATTAACATCAGTACCAGATGAGTTGCATTTCATTCCCATCAAAGCTGCTGGTACCACCTGAGAGCTGCCACTAGTCTAACTGCCTGAGTTGCCCGGGCCCAGGAAAGGGCGGGTCATCGCGGCCTGTCCGGGTGCTCTACTCACTCATCCACGCAGTGTGCGGCGGTGGCGGCCCACTGTTCGTTGAGCAGCGCCCCGCCGCACCGGTGGGTGGTGCTCAGCCCGAAGAAGGACGTCCTCCTCACCGACAGCTGCCACGGGAAGCTGCCGAAGGGGGCGGTCTGGCCGCCGACGATCCGCGCCTGAGGCCCCGAGTCGTCCCCGAGCGGGAACAGAGGAGGCACGCCGCACTCTGCGGCGGCGGGTGCAGTGGTGGCGCTCAGCGCCGTGGACGGTGGGTCCGTCTTTGACGAGGTCTTCATCGTGACTGTCTCGGTGGTCTCCAGCGGCACGGTCTCGGTAGTCTCGGGCGGGACGGTCGCGGCAGACACCGGCGGCCGCGGCGGCCGGGTCGGCCTGGTCGGCCGCGGCCACGGGGTGGAAACGTCGACCAGGGTCGTGCCAAGCGCCGGCTCCGTGTTACTGCTGCTAGCGGCGGCGGTGGTAGTGGTGGTGGTAGTGGTGGTGGTAGCAGCTGTGGTTGTAGTTGTGGTTGTGGTGGTGGTGGTGGTGGTTGCTCTGATGGTGGTAGGCGGTGACGTGGTCGTTGTGGAAGTAGTCGTTCTCCTAGTCATCGTCGTTTCCCGTGTGGTCGTGGCAGTCGTCTCGGCTGAGACAAAGTGATACGGCGGCCGGGTCGGCCGGGTGGGCCTCTCCCACAGCGTGGTGGGTCGTGGCCGCGGCGTCACGTCCGGCGGTCTCCCGGTGACCAGCGGCCCTGTGAGCACCTCGTTCAGCTGGTCATCCCCTATCAACACTGGCCGGGGACTGATGAACGCGGCCGGCGTCGGCAGCAGCTCGGAGGGCCGCAGGAGGGTGGTCCAGCCGTCGCTGTCGACGGGACCCGGCGTCGGTGGCGCGGTGACCTCCGGAAGCTGGCAGCAGCCGCCGAACATGAAGCGGTCGGTGCAGATGCCGACGGCGGTGCCGCCCCGCTTGGAGCAGTCCCAGACGAACATGCAGACGCCGCGGCCGCCGTCAGAAGTGCGGCACGGTCGCGGCCGGATCTGCTGGCCAGCTCCTGCGGGACACAGGGTTTCTTGGTCAGGACAGGTCAAATGACCTCCACCGGAACAGGGGACTGGTCAGGACAGGTCAAATGACCTCCACCGGATACAGGGGACTGGTCAGGACAGGTCAAATGACCTCCACCGGACACAGGGGACTGGGCAGGACAGGTCAAATGACCTCCACCGGACACAGGGGACTGGTCAGGACAGGTCAAATGACCTCCACCGGACACAGGGGACTGGTCAGGACAGGTCAAATGACCTCCACTGGACACAGGGACTGGTCAGGACAGGTCAAATGACCTCCACCAGACACAGGGGACTGGTCAGGACAGGTCAAATGACCTCCACCGGACACAGGGGACTGGTCAGGGCAGGTCAAATGACCTCCACCGGACACAGGGGACTGGTCAGGACAGCTGTCAAATGACCTCCACCGGACACAGGGGACCTGGGGACTGGTCAGGATAGGTCAAATGACCTCCACCGGACACAGGGGACTGGTCAGGACAGGTCAAATGACCTCCACCGGATACAGGGGACTGGTCAGGGCAGGTCAAATGACCTCCACCGGATACAGGGGACTGGTCAGGACAGGTCAAATGACGAGGCAGATTAGATCAGATCACGGAGATCCGCTGAACACCTGAGCACGAGATCGGTTAGGATAGCCCACAACAGGGGAGGCAGGACAGAGAACAAGGCAACACGGGTTTAACGCATGAGGCTCCTTGACTTCGCTATCCACCCTGTTCTTCCCGCAAATAATTACTGTTAAGTAAATGCCAGTAGAGCACTTATCATCCTGAGAGAGAGAGAGAGAGAGATAATCATACTAGATATCTGCAAACTAGTTAGCGACTAGCAATTATGTAATAGCTGGCATGCAATTATTGAGTGAGAGTGCTCGAAGCTTGGTCGTGCTAAGACTTTTCTCTCCTCTCTCCGGTCTGCCTGCATAAGAACCGAACACAGACACGGCGAGAGATCCATTTAAGGAAGGCTTCGGCAGACCACAGCTGGACTTTCACTTTCGCACACGAGAGACGATGAAGTAACCTTTTATAACCGAACTAATACACGAGTAGACGACGGGTCATAGTACAAAACATAGCGGTTTCCTGTCTCATGATTAATTCATCCAGGGGGCATTATCGGGACAAGAACGGTTCGAGCATACGTTCACTGCCAAGTGGTAGACTCGGTAGGCTGATTTCAATAGTCACCGTTGCATGTATTGGTATGCGATGCATATAATCGTTATGTAATTCTATATTTTATTATATATACACGAGGATAAGTGGGTGTACTCACGTATTGCGCGCGCATCCCGCTGAGTTAGGTTGCCGGGCCACGGCGATTCCGCTTCACTGATGTGATATGAATAATACCCAGGCGCAGGATGAAGTTGTGCTAATGAAATGTGAAGTAACACAGTGAAAAGAAGTGACGATATCTCCTTCGAGTGACAAGTTTTCTTCTTCCATGGTCCTGGAAAGCAAGAGAAAGATTGTTAGCGATTAAACAAGAAATCAGATGACAACTTCACCATCATTATGGCCTTCACCTGTGAGATGTGATAACTTGATGAACAGTCTTCCCCCGGGAATATACATCCAATGACTGAGTAAAGCATATGATCTGTAAATTCGATCTAAAAAGTTTGTCACAATTGAACGCGATTGAGAGTCTTCTGATGAAAAGGGCGGGATGTCAGTGGCAGCGCCCGCTGTCACCGACATCGACAGCGTGATTACCAACTGGTAAACCGACAGCTTGATTACCAACTGGTAAACTGACAGCGTGATTTCCAACTGGTAAACTGCGAAACACCGTAGATATAAATATGGTGACACATGATTTGAGGGCAAGACCTCCACCTAGTGAGTTCTGCGCCACACAAAGCTTGCAAGGTTCGTGCTGTATCGACACTGTAGAACGTAATGTTTTAGTTTTGCTATATATTTTTGCAGCAAACAGGCTTTTATTTCTATCGCATCAACTATTTATTTTCAATAATTGCAAGCGTTGATAGTCTACCTGGAAGCTGAAATTGGGATAATTGTCATGGGTTTACTATAACATTTTAACCAGTCCATAAATCGTATATTTCCCTGTTTAAAGTTGCGCTGGACAGCATTTTGATGACAATGGAGACGTGGTGGTTATCGCTTCCGACTGCCGGCTAGTAATCAGTTCTGATGTTTACTCGAAGAATGAACGTGATGATATTTACCTATATGGGTTGGGAATCTTGCGGGTAAATTAGTATGCCACTGGTTCATCATAATTCGCAAGTTTGT
>VOPJ01001697.1:0-20414 GCA_014673585.1 Semibalanus balanoides | reverse complement strand
GTAAACGAGCGAACTGCACAAAATGCAGCCAGCAGCGCTTGCTACTGCCCCCATCACTCCAAGAAGCACACATAAATACACACGACGCGATCTTCAATACACTCTGCAGACACCTCTACGCCTTTATACTATCTTCTTAGGCCATTGTCCGAACAAACCATTGGCGGCACCAGGATAAACCATACCGTATCCGAGCCTGCCGGGGATTCCTTCTGCCTGTGATATCAAAGGACAGCTAACTCTCAACGGACAAGCCGCTTCGCTCACCGCGCCTCTCGACGCCACCATGCATTACAACTCCCTCCTTCTGCGGCAGCGTCTGCCCTGTATACGGTACCAGGAGCACTGAAAACCAGACCTTCCTCACTGACTTCTCAAGACAGACAAGACAACATGACAAGGTATGCTGTTTTTTATCCTGATGTATGTTTTTTTCCTGTGTTTTTTACCTTGTGCTTGACGCTACTCCTGAAAAGCCATGTTTCATGGACGGATTACAGAACCAATACATACATACATACAAGACAGCATTAACGCGTGATCGACCTGTGACCCAACTCTCTGTTCTCAGCATAGGACCGGGCTGGTCCCTCCCGAGAGGAAGCTACTGCGGTGAAGGAGCAACCATTGCAATGCAGTAACGCGTTTTTTTTGTATGCGCCAAGAACTATAGTGGGACATTTTTTTTCACACAAAACATGGGAATTAGGCTACACACACCCAGCTGATATAAAATTTATTTAGTTTTTCTGATTTTCTTTTTTAATGCAACTTAACGACAATATATGTTTAGTTATTAAACAGCAGTAATCACACATCTTTATGTGTGAGTAATCACGTAGGTGCAAACATCAATATTAGCAAGGCAAATGCGTTTACAGTTAAAGGGACACTGCCACCATTACCAACATTAGATTTGAGTTGAGATAGCCATTTTCCGTGCTTGACATGTCAATTATGTATGCTATAAGTTAAAACAACCACCGAGGTCGAATCACAAATAAATTTGAGTTAGGATTTGACATCTGCAAAATCGGGGTCCCCAGTGTATTTGAACGGGGACCCTGAGCCGATGACGTCGTCTCTCTTTACTAAATGTTGATTATAGTCGACTTGTTCTACCTTTGGCCATACATTAGCCATACACTAGTCATACATATGGCAGCGTGAAGGTGTTATCTATTTCCAAAAATATTCATATGACGTCATCAGCCTTTTTTTAATTAAATTGAGCACTGTTCGTGAGAGACAAATGTCATAATCATGTTCGGCAGCAATTATTTCATATTAAGTGCCACAAGTGGCGTACATTATAGAACTTTTGGGAAGGTGGAAGTGTCCCTTTAATGAATTAGGCCTTTTTTATCAAATATTTACATGTATTTATATCACATACGTTATTTAATACATTGTGCAATAAGTTGCTCGTAAGAATATTGGCTTCCTAGATTTGGTTCAGGCTTTAACATACCTATATGCACCCCTCAGTTTCAAATTTTATTATATTTCAAACTGCTAACTATATGTGTCTTTGAAATAGCAATTTCTTACCACCCTTATATTTTAGCCATATGATATTTTTTTCTCACCAATAACATCAAAGTTTTCATTCTAGCCAACAGATAGCAAACACCCTTGAACGCTAGACTAGCACACATTGCTATTTGTTCTTCTCTCTTCTACTCAACAGCACTAGCTGTACTTCCTTGAACGTTAGACTAGCCCGCAATGCTCTGGGTGTTCATTCTAATCAACAGATGGCACTGACTGTACTTCCCTGAACGTTAGACTAGCCCGCATTGCTCTGGGTGTTCATTCTAATCAGCAGATGGCACTGGCTGTACTTCCCTGAACGTTAGACTAGCCCGCATTGCTCTAGGTATTCATTCTAATCAGCAGATGACACTGGCTGTACTTCCTTGAACGTTAGACTAACCCGCACCACTCTAGGTTTTCTTTGTAATCAACAGATGGCCACAGGCTTACTTCCGTAACGTTTAGATAACCCCGCACCACTCTAGAGTTTTCTTTCTGTAACTATATATGGATGGCACTGCTGCTACTTCTCTGAACTTAGACTACCCGCAATTACTCTGGGTTTTCTTTCATAATCAACAGATGTAACTGGTCTGTGTACCAGACTTGTACCGACTCAGAGTTTGAGTCATGAATCGACTCATGAAGCAGACATTATTGATAGTCGATGAGTTGAGTCGACTCAATTATCAAAAGCGGATTTGAGTCAAGAAATCGAGTCGATTCAATCTGTATTGAAACATAACTCTGAGTCAAAAGTTGAGTCAGGTCTTTGTTGTGTAATCAGACTTCAGTCGACTCAAACAAATGGAGTCAAATGCAACAGGAAACATAAGCTAAGGGCATTGGGCCTACGCCCCTTCACTCTGGCCAAGCCAAATATTACACTAGATAGAATTGCGATTATGATGACACACCGACCCTAGGCCCTCTCCCACGGTCTCATAATCATTAATAATACCAACTTGTGGTAGTGTCTCTATGTGCTGATTCAACTCAAATGTATTTGTTCAGTCGAGTCTGAATCATTTGTTAAAAACTGCACCTTGCGTCAAGAGATTGAGAGTCCAGTTCTTCGGCTTTGGATGTCAGACTTGGTCGACTAAAAATAAATGTGAGTTGTTAACAAGTCTGGCTGTACAGGGCCGGCTTCGTATCTTTCCTTGAACGTAACTATGCGGCATGCTCTTAGGGTTCTTTCTAATCAAACAGATGGACACTGAGCTTACTTCGTTGATCGTAAAATGACTGATTCGCATTACAGAGTTTTCATTCCAATGAAACAGATGACATAGGTGTAGCTTTCGCCTGAAATTAGACTTAAACGGCATATATTCTATTTTGTTCAACCCATAGATAGCACCGAAACTAATACTCTTGAACTTAGACTGCGCGCTCCTTAGTCTGGATTTTATATTCTAGCCACACTCAACAGCTAAATCATGGTATGAATTCACAACTGTGTTGCTGATCCAACTGTTTGACTGCATGGTACATCCTTAAAATGTTATTAGTCTATCCCGTATTGCTCAGAATTACCACGTCTGCTCAATGGAATCTGTTTTTACGTTACACCATTTTCATTCTCATGCAAATCCTAAACAATCTCATTCTCATCCTTCAGTTCAGTTATTTGTTAAAGTAGTGTGCAATACTCAACATTGGTATCATGTGAAGTAGTTGACACTAGTCTGTAGGAAACATCATTCTTTCTGAATTAGCCATGTACTTCATTTCCCCAAATCAACTTGTGTAGACTTATTCCAAGTCCCCAATCACATACTCAGATTTAATTATCGATAGTCGCCAGAGAGCTTTCCTTACTTAGAAGGCATTGCTTCTTAAATGTACAACGCTAAGCATTATTTTGTGAGCTCTGGCAATAGAAAACAACTCGTGGCACTATAACACTGCCGAACCCAATCTCGATCACTGTAATCAAAATCTATACATTGCCATTAAAGTTTGTTTATCCGTCTTAGTGACGCCCATTATAGGTAACACTCTTCGCTACCTCTTTATATGAGGATCGTTTATGAGTTTTGACAAACAAACACAAATGCGCAAAACACAATCTAGAGTGGTAGAGATTCAACTAAAGGGGATCCAGACGTGAATTTTATCGTAACCAATAATCAAAGCAAACTTCTTACCGTAAGAAAAAATAGATTTGACCATTCATAAAGTAGGTAACTCCCTTTAAAGAGATAGTATTGTCACTTGTGAAGGATCTAAAAGCGCAACTTAAATGAGTCGGTGGGGGAAACTAACAATCAATTGTATGCTCCTAGCTCAAATTGCCCAAAGCCCCTATCGGAAAACATTTTATATTTATTCCGACTCCAAAACGTGTTGGTCCCGCCGTGGTGCCTCAGCAATAAATCAAGATGGTTCGTATCCTGTTTTGTACAACTTTACGTGTCAAAGAGCGCGCCCAAATCCTGAAGCTGACGAATTGCCGAGACTTGACTTAAAAGCTATCTGTATTATAAGGTAACGTCACTTAACTTCTCGCCCAAAGTAGTTAGAGCCAAAACTATTCTTTTGCGTTTGAAATAAAAGCTAAGGAGTTGCCGAAATATATTTACTTCATAGCATTTTAATTTTGAAGTTTACTGACGGAATGGTGATGTTGAGTTTGCCGAACTAAAAAAAAATAGTCCGCAAAGAAGTGATTCAAAATAGTGAGGAGGTAACTCCAATTTTCCGAATGATGGCCAACCATTGCAGGTGCTAATGTATTTTTTTGTCTAATGGGGGAGATTAGGGAACCAGACTTTGCAGGTGAAAACGGACACGCTTAATCTACCAATACACACCAAAAACTCTGTATTCGCCAGCGAGGTGGCACTCTCCCTCTAACAAAATATACACAAAGTACAACAGACAACTATTACGGATCGGCACAAAAGCAAAAGCTTAAAAATACTCACGAATGCTGTTACGTAAGTATACGTTTGATCTATTCATTTAATTCCACGTTGCGTTAACTGACTTTAAATTGAGGCGGGTTTTCGCGTGACATATTGGCTAACTACTCATGGCGCCGTCTGATGCATCCCCGGACGGCTCGTGCATTAGGCTCTCTCGTGAATCATCCTGGTTAGCGATGCACAGCTCCAGTTCCGGGCCATGCCACGTCAGCGTCTGCCAGCTTGTCCGGATGTCGCCATCGTCTCCCCTGCACCCGTCCCCCCGCCAGGACCCCCTCCCCGCCTGTCCGTCCCCAGTCTTCCCCGCCCGACAGGACACACTCCCCACCCACCAGGACCCCCTCCCCGCCCGGTCCAGCCCGGCCCCCTGTCCTCCCCGCCAATTCGGCCCCCGGCCTTGACCCCATCCTGCGTCCCGCCCACCCGGTCTAGTCCTCCCCTTTGGCCTGGTCTGTCCCTGACCCCTCCCTCCCTCCCCGGCCCTCCCGGTCCTGGCCAGAGCCATAAACAGAGCCAGACCGCCGGCGGCCTTGACGTGGTTCTGCAGTGCCGCCGGCCGAGGGGTGGGCTACGATCGATGCCGCCCACTAGCCCAAATCTGCCGAGTTTTCGGCAGCGGGGCGCCTCCTCGTGACGTCACCAGCCGCATCTCTCGGTGCGTCGGAGTCGGAGTCGGCGGCGGCGGCGGCGGCGGCGGCGGCGGTGGCGGTGGCGGTGGCGGCGGCGGCGATGGTAGAGAAGGAGGCAGTGCTGCGGTGAGGTCCCGCGGGGACGGACGCCACTCGGTAGGCAGTGTGGGCTCAGGAGTCAGACGCCCCCAGGGATCGTGCCAGCTCAGGTCAGTGGGCCCGACGGTGGCTCTTATTTCTCTCTGTGATGGATGAGGTGCGTCATTAGACACGAGAGGAAGAGAGCAGAGGTAGCGTAGCCGTGAAGGTCGAGTTTGGTGATTGCTGAGCTGGCGCGGTGAAATGGGGACTTTTAAAAATAGGTTGGTCAGATAGGAGCATAATTGTGATTTATTATTTTCATGGGCACTGTTAGACTGATGAGAAGAAACACAATAGGTAGGACACGACTCAACTGGCTTTTCAGACTCTGCCTCCGCGGTCCAAGAGTTGACGAATCGTTAAAGTTATAAATTTTACTAGCAATGATTGACCAGCTCTTAAAGCCTTAGCCATCCACGAATCTGTTCCAAATATGTATACGTACTAGGTAAGTTTTCCTTGCTCTTGAATATGCAAAGTAAGCGAAAATGTAATTAACTCAAGAAATCATAACATAACTATTGCGTATCACGTACACAACTATGAAATATAATTTGATGGATTTTATTCGCTAATGAAGTCAACTCTTTCTGATCGTTTTGTATCATTTTGAGTGCCACAATATTGGCTGATTTTGTATTGGTATGCAACGAACTTCCTAAAGCCACTTAGTGGATGATGTGGATGGATTGTTTTCCATCACAATTGCCCTATGGAAACAAAATAATAATATAATTAAACTTTCAACTATGCTTTGTAAACAAACTAGTTCCACTTAGCCCAACCTAATTAGGTAAATTATAGTTTGTTCGCCTTAGCTGGTTTGTCAATATGAATCTCTCTATATCTATCGGAGGGTTATCCGAATCTGCACTCATCTTGGTTGGGCTGGCCCCAGTCACTTCGTTGCACGTTATTTATAGCGCACGGAATGCATGGGCACTTTATTCCTATTCCTTGCGGTGCAGATTCTGACCCCTCTCGTTGGGTTTTCGCTTGCTACTCGTAAACTAAACCGGAGCAAGCGGCTGCAAAATTTCTGACTTTTCCCATAATTAATTGATACGTGTTGTGCCGACATTTGAACAAAATCGGCTTTGCAGAGCCGGTGCCAGAGTCCTGTTTTGGGGAGGGTATTTCTAATGCGGTTGTGTGGCGCATACTTCCTTTGTAGTTCGCGGTGCAATAAATGCGTCAGAAACGTTTTCATTGCAATATAAATCAAACATACTGAGATTGGACATATTTTTTGGGCAGAGTCGCACTCAGGTACACAAGATGGGAGGCGGTACCCTCCCTCAAATGAGCTCAATCATCAAATTAGCAAGTGATAAAAGCGAATGCGCATGGTACCCCACGTTGTTATCTCTGGTATCTCACTATGCGCAATATATTACATATACACCGATTATTCAGTTAAATCCTATGTCACAGATGTATGTCTCGACGTATCATACCATCCTTCCAATCAACATTGCATGAACAGCACATATTTGTTATCAGAAAATCCACCCATCTTCACCCACCTGAGTACGACTATGATGTTGCTTTTGATACTTTCTTTATATGGTTGACACAGACCAAGCACCTACATATGGTAAAGCTCAAAAACGATTTTGGGTATGATAATCTGCGTCGAATCACGGATGTGCAATGAACGTTTCAAAAACACACTGCAAATTTCGCATGGTTTGCTACTTGTCCCCCATTTTTTAACAAAAAATAAATCAGGGTAAAAACAGTTAGTTAGGCTCTTGAAAAATTTGTTATAGTTATGTGCCATCCCATCAAAAATCGATCGAGCGGTTCTCGAAAACCTCCAGGGGCGGCGCTGGGCCCTTGAGACTTACGTAGGAGTAACATTATATACAAAAACATCGGATATCATAATACTTCAATCTTCATTTCGATAATATTTCATAACATAGGCGCACTCGATAATACTTCATTTAATATAGTGGCTATAGAAGAGCTGCAGTTCCAACCCATCTCCAACGCCACCAACCCACTTCCACACATAGCTTTATGGCGGTTTATATACGAGCCATCGGCGTATGAGCAGTATAGCAGCCTCCTTAATTTAACCGAACTTTCTTCTGGGGGATGAAGGCTCCCTATCAAAATGGCACGTGAACCTAAGGCCGCGGGATGAACCACGGTTTCTTGCTGTGGTGGCAGCCGCGGAAATCAGTCAGGTGTTTCTAGAATGATGATTCAAATCAAACAAGTGTTTTCGAACATAATAGATTGAAACCCCTACCTGTAGCAAAGTAGGTTACGGCCCTAGATTTAATAACAAGTGGTATTGCAGTGCATATTATTTTCTGAAGTTATTGTGCTGAAAATGGTGTGCTTTCTCAATTTTGCTAGTCTATTTGCTCGACCTTTACAGCTACTATCTCCAGCAGGTCCCTGATTATTTATACACAGGTTTGTCGAGATCTAGTGGACGAGGTAGGCAAGCTTAGGCAAGGTTTTTCTTACATTTGTGCTTAGTTTATGTTTTCGAAGAAAATTTTATTGCAAAATTGTGAAAATTTGCTCCAAAGTAGGCCTACTCTGATTGCAAATAATCATATAAAACAAAGATAAAAAATGAAAAGAAGGGGAGATAAATATCGGTATCGGGAGATGGCTACCGAACAGGGTAGGCATTGCCTACCTTGCCTACATGGGAGAACCGCCCCTGGAAATCTCTGGGGGGGGGGGAATCTTTTCCCCGCACGTTAACATAATTATATCGACCCGCAAGGAAAAGGGTTATATGTGTATAACCTTATTCCCTGCGGGCGGCTAGAATAATGACATGTGGTCAATGCAAACAACTGCGGATATCTGCAACAATACTCCGTCCCCCTTGATGTTGCAGTCGTCTGGAGGAAATGAGGCCAACTCTGTTAAGCTAAGCGAGACATGATCGAATGCCTCACACCATCCCAAAGTTTGTGCCACATTCTAAATAGTCACTCGCATTAAACTCACTTCATCGCTATTAATTATAGATACGCTTAGCTGAGCGAATGTGTTGACAACTCAGTTAAAGAGAGTGTGCCTTCTCACACTCTGGGCTCATGTGAGTTTGTTAACCACTGTCTGTAGAACATATTTCTGAATTAGCCATGTACTTAATTTTCCCCAGTATTCCCTTAACGTTGCTGAGATAAATCCAAAGACGCCAATCACATTTCACGGAACTTAATTATATATACGGCCAGAGAGCTTTCCTATCTATAAGCATTGCTCCTGTAAAATATACCATTACGCTAGCATATATTTGTAGCTTTTTGACCAATAGAAAAAAATACTCGTGAGCACATGAGAACAGGCGTGTCCGAACAGAGCCTACACGATAACTATAAGACGAACCCAGGGTAGCATCTTGCTCGTATAGGTTTGTTTTATCGTCTTTGGTGCGGCCTTTATATGGTAACATCTTTCGTGCTACTCTTAGTTTATAGATGACTCGATCGTTTATGAGAGTTTCGAAACAAAACAAATGCAAAACAGAAACTAAGTAAAGAAATTGAAGACTACAAAGGATCTCCAGACGTGTAATTTTCATCGTAACCAATGATCAAACCAATAGCTTCTTACCGTAATAAAAAATATTTGACATTTCAAAAGAGTAGGCACACTCCTTTTAATTATTTGCAATTTTTGACATGTGACGCATGCTACTCATTACAATTTTGGAACGTTCTATGGCATTGCATGTCTTGGCTTAAAAAATCGCATCCCACGCCAATATTAAACACAAAATGTAATCGGTACATACTATATTCCCGAAAAACCGACAGCAGCCAACACCTTCGAGAACCATACAGATGCAACAAGAACGAATTAAATCACTAAATAAGACAATTACTGTCCTATCATATTGTGCAAAGGTACGGAGACCATAAACACTAATAATTCCTGCAAGTCATATGCCATATACATTATACAGTATAGTAGTCTCGTCCCACATTTTCGTTGCGTAATTTGTATCTCTGGTATCTCTGATAACAACACAGGGGCTGCTTCTCAAAGCCAACGAAAAGTTGTGCAGTTTATGGAATCACACAATCTATGGACCTGCATGTACGAGAGTGGAGCCTCTTTCCTGCCCCATCCCAACCACGCCTACATTAGCATATTCCGTTTCTACCACATGCGGCCAGCCAAACCACCCTCCATTGATGTCTGTTTCATTCCGCATCAGAGCCACGCCTGGGCTGGAACAGTGGCACATCCATTGATGTGTCATTCAGCCAGCCAGACCCTGCCCTGCTGCAGGGTCTGTTCCCCCCAGTGCTCGCGCCTGGTCGGGAAGCGAATCTTCTGAGCGGCGGCGTGGGAGCCGCACAGCTGGACATCGGCGCCGGATCCTTCCGTCGTCAGTCCGTCGTCGGTCGCGCGTCGGTGTCACCTTTCGCTCGTTCTGACGGCCTTCGCCGCCCACGACGCGACGCCCAAGTGCCGCGCCCGTGCCGTGACGCGCGATCCCCAGTCTCCAGACCACCCCAGGGTGCGATCTCTCGCCTCCTCAGACGTATGACTTTCCGCCTCCGCTGGGCTTCTGGACAGCATCAACCGCCGGAGCTTCGCGGAGCGGGCGAGAGGAGTGGGTGGCCGGCGCGACTCACGGGTTGTCAGGACTCTCGCGACTCTCACCCTCCTCTCGCCTCCGGCTCACCTCATCCTCTCATCACTCGCTGAGCCCTTTCATCTGCCGCCGTCGGACCGTCTGGGCGAGGAGTAAAAACCTGCGATAGCGCCCTCCACTCTGCATACGCCCTGGCCCGGGGCGATTCGCCGTCGGCAGACACGCTCGTCAGAGTCTCTAAGTGTTTCCCGAGGCTGGATTAGGCACAATGGCGGCAGCGATGAAGCCGGGCCTTTTGCGAGTGCGCTGCCGGTCACAAAGGCGCCATTGTAGCCGGCGGACAATCCTGCGGTGGCCTGGGGTGGTGTGTTATGCGCTGGTGTCGGCCGGACAAAGCCGCGGATAATGTGACGGGTGGCTCATCTGTTGACGGCTAATTCGTGGGTGATTCCGCCGGTCTGTGACGCCAGTTTGGGAGTCGTACTGTGAACGGTGCGACAAGCTGAGTCGTGCTAGAAATCGTTGATTGCTTGAGTCCTCCGAAATGGCCACGGCCGGGATAAGCGGTGGACGGCAGCTCGTGCTGAAACCTGTTTCAATTTGTGTCAGAGTTATGGGCTCATCTGTCTGAAATGCATCGCAGCACGTATACATATCCACAGGAGGCCAGCTGAAGTGTAGCTTTCTCTGAAGTAGAGCGACAATGAGCTTGATATTGTATAAACTATCAGCGCCAAATGTGATACTAATGGGGGGTAGAATAAGCGCTTGCAGTCGAATAATGTGTTGGGGCACGCTACATAGATATACAGATAGTGTGGATGAAAGACGCCGACATTCGTCATTGGTAGGCCATTGGATTCTCACGGCATCTGTAACTGACAGCACACCCAGTTTCACTGGCATTGAAGTTAAGCTGACCTTTTGAGTGTGCATGCATTATTCAGGTGGAATCAGTTGCCAGTTGAAGACTGTGAGTGGTGAACTAACAAGCTGGCTCGCAGACATGTGCCAAGATCCAAAAAAGATGCAACATCCAGAATCCCTAGTATCCAAGATCTGGGATCTTGTTGGTTCCTGAATCTTGCAGGATCATTTTGTCGTGGGATCCTGTGGGTCTTGGATCATGGAAAATTATTTTTCGTGGGATCATATGGATCTTGAATCCTGGAGAAGAAAACAAACGTGGGATTCTGTAAAATCAGTTCGTTGTGGGATCATGTAGATCTTGTTAAGCATATTTCACTTTTTGTGGTGCTAAAATAGCAGAATGCATGTATTTTATGCTTTAAACCCCCACAATCAATGTCAATGGTGTAAGTCTTACATGTCGTAGTTAGACATTTTTATTTATTTATTCAAGTAATCACCAACTGGGTGCCAAGATCTAAGAAAGGATTCAGCATTCCTATGATTAAATATTTGGGATGTTGTTGGATCTTGGATCCTGCGTGATCATTTTGTCGTGGGATCCCTTGGATCTTGGATCCTGTATTTTTTTGTAGGATACTATGGATCTTGGATCCTGTAGAAGAAAACTCGTAGGATCCTGTCGATCTTGGATCCTGGAAAATCGCTTTTTCGTGCGATCTTGTGGATCTTGGATTCTATTTTTGGCCTTAGTTCATGTCTGCGAGCTCATACATTGGACTAGTAAATTTCAGTGCCGTGTTCCATCAAAACAAGGACAGTGACGCATCAAAGAACAGAGCAACACTGACGTAAATTATAGACTTAATTCTGGAAATACTATTGTGGAGGTTAAAACAGCAAAGCAAAACACTGTTCTGTAAGATTAGTGATGTTAAGCGCTTGCCTTGTTTTATATTTTCCGATAACTACCTCAGCTCAAGGACGCCTTTATATAGCATACTTTACCGAGTCGAGCAATATTGCTTCAACTTTATCCTACTTGTTGGGAGCACTTCTAAATCGACCACAAGCGCTTTTCAAACTTCAACTTCACATAAGTCCCTAATTACTGGATCAGACGGCGTAACGCAGTACCTTTACATGACATAGGTATAGATAAGACATTTCATATTATATCGACCTAATATTCTTTAAGCGATGTGAAAAACACTATGGAAAGCATCTTGCAAGTCCGATCTATAAATACCTACATTTATGTTATTCGACATTTATGTGACAAGACAAGGACAAACAAAATAATGCAATATGATTATTTACCATACTGTAGAAACGGAGCAAGTCTCAATACGATACCGGAAACGTTGTCAAAACTAAAGGAATGCGAATATCCAAGGGTTCGATTACGAAGCGCGGCGGGTGGCGTATGCAAATATGCGTGATTTCACTTATATGAACACATGTTTGCCAATTATTTCATTTCGCTATGCTATAATGCATCACAAATGCTGTGACGTGTGACGTCGTGATAGGACATCAGTCATGTTGGGAAACCCAACTCAACGCATCTTACATTTGCTCAAGGTTGCTATTCTACTTATCACTTGTAATTGACCGGTGGATATGTGAAAACTCATAACACTTCTCTTTCTCCTGCGTTGTTACACCCATACTCACCAGTAATTGCATAGCTCGTCTTCCTAAGAGAGCCGAAGAACATCACGGCAAGTTGGCGTCGGTGCCAGACGCCAGGACCAGACGCGCGGCAGCCGCCTTCGGATGGGTGTCTGAGCAGCACCACTTTCTTGCCGCTCGGTACCTCAAATTTATCGCGTCCATTTGCCCGGCCTGAACTCACACCAAGTCTTGGCCCAGCACCCGCCTCCAACCAACCACTATCAGCACGTGCTCCGCTAGCCAGACTAGCTCCGGAGCAACTCCCGTTTTCGTTGTTTTTCGCTTCTCTGAGATTGTGGAAATGCATCCTGCAGCTTGCGTTGAGCGGGAAAGAGCGTCCAATTCCGGGAGCGGGCGAGGGGTAGAGGTATTCGATTTGGTCATCTCTCTCCTGTCAGAGTTATTGTGCACTGATGTTACTGACAGCCAGTCTTCTGTAACCTTGCCCGATGAACGCGATATAATTTGTAAAGGGTGTTTACCTTTGATCTGTCCGACTCGGCTGCATACAAATTGCAGGAGCGATATCGTCTCAATGAGAGACAGTTTGGTAATGCAGGTCCATGGCAAAATCGCAACCGCTGCATTATTGCGATCGTTGCAGAAAAAATGGCTCTTAAGATGAAGCCATTAGCCCTTTTACGTCAGACATAACAGGTGTTTGCTTTAATAACATCATTAAAGATCAATGTTACTTCTGGAACATCGCACCCTACCCACACGCCAGAAAAGCAAAGTGCCGTTTTATTGATAGCCATAACAAACTGCAGTTCGATTATTTTTGCACGAGCGCTATTAACTTCGCAAACTAATGCGATAGCTTCCAATAGGTGGACGATCACCAATGCATTACCACCGCGCACAGCTCACTGACGACTGCAAACTTTTCCTCGCTTTTAAACTAGCGCGCGATGAAATCAATTACGACCTTCCCGACCTCCATTTGACATGGAGGACGCTCCACGATGGTGCAGCAGACCGCACCGAGGCTGCACTTAGCCACGGTGCAGCGTGGCGGTACGCTGATCGGGCCCGTTGTCGCGAGTGTGTGTCCCGCTGATCGATTCTGGTCGGGCATACACAAACACTGGCTGCGCTGCCCGGCAGACAGGCAGGTGGAGCAGACCCGGCTGGTGTACCGATCGAGGCAATGAAAGGGGACCGGTGTGTCGCAGCGGCACGGTTAGGGTCGATAAGATACTAATTACTTTGGAAGGTAAATCTGATAAAACGGACGAAAGGGGCCGTCTGCTTGTTAGATATCATTATAGTTGTATTGAATAATGTGCAGTATGGAAAGCCGCCTTTTGTGATAATTGCAGGGACGTTTAATGGGACAGAAATAATACAAATATGATATTAAGCACGCCAAACTCGCTCGGGAGGCTTCAGTTGTATAGCATGTTCAACTCCCTTATGCGATGCTCTTTGATATTTGGCATAGCTGTGAATGTTTTTCGTGCATTGTGCATATTTGTAGAATAGCATTATAACTTTTTACATGCACATTGCTTACCAGTAAGACGCCTTACACGGTCAAGGACAAGCAAGCCCGAATAAACTCATAACAATAACATTAGTACGGCAATAGAGTGTGTGCTACCTGCCACATCGTGCAGTAGTGACCTCCCAGAGTTTGACCTGATCAACATGCCAATGGTGTGGTCTCAAACTTACACACCAATTGCCCTCAGCTTTATATAGGCCCTCAGCGCGTTGTCTTAGACCCTAGTAGCAGGATAACGTTTTCTGACACCCCTAACGCGGCACGTGTCAGCGCCATACTGCCCCTAATGGGAGACAAAACATGTTAATAACATAATTCGATTGAATCGGGCTATCAGATGGCGAAAAACACTTGTCAATCAGATAAGGGATTCCAAAGATATGGGCTACTGCAAAGCGTTATGGTCGGCCTGGGCTGGGTCGGTCGGGCCGGGTCGGCCACTTATATGTGATAAAATAAAGTATTCAGTGAGGACTCGCTCGTCCTTTCGCCGGATCTACTTTCAGGGTGTGGTGCAAGATAATGCAAAGCTAACTAGGTAAAATCTGCGTGACGCGCCAGTCAATCAGCGCGCGGCTTTGAGTTCATACGCAGGTATTTACTTTCAATACTTTCCTAGTGTTTGGTAGTTTTTCAACAATAGATTTGAACTTAAATGAAAACTGTATAATTTAAACAGACATACGTTGTAATTCATGCACTTAAATAATATTTCAAAACCACAATAAGGGCACTATATTTTCACGCGGATCATTAGGAGGTTCAGCAAAAGTGAGCAGTTTTGGTCAAATTTAGTCAACCTAGACTTGACCAAAGTGGTCGAAACTCTACACAATCCCCGTTTCAGACGACGCCAGATCGATAAGTGAAGGATTCAACTAATCGGTCCCATAGGCTCTGAGCATTGCATCGTCTGCTAATTTCGTCTGCGTTTTAGACCATCATGAGTAGAATTGAGTTTTACCCGGGTAGATGTTTTGTTGCAAGAGGCCCAGATGATGTCTTTCAGGCATTTAAATAGCTGATATATTCTGTCAGAGACTGTAAACGGCATGGGAGTAAAACGAGAACGGAGCTTAGTACTGTTAGTGTTCGTGTCTTAATTTTGTCTTGCATTGCTGTTCAAGTCGCTTTCATTAAATGCTAATTCAATGTAAGTGTTACAAAGCTGGTATTAAATCAACCATGCATTACAAATAGATGTGGTGTAGTTGTATAACATAATTCGTCAATATCATCAGTGTTACATATATAAGACGTAAGGACGTTAAGTTGTAATGTGAATGTCAATGTAATATTCGAATGTGCTGTGTCAATGTTTCGGATATCATTGCTATACAACCTCATCGATATATGCGTTTTGCGGCATGCGAGGCATACGCCGCCTCCCAGCGTCGGCGCGCATAACTGCGAACGGAGTCGGTGTGACGCCTAAGGAGAGGTAAAAGCTAAGGGAACAAGACGCATAAATGGGGAACGGGAATGGGGCACGGTAATGGGACAAGATAACGGATACTGGACCGACTGGGCATGAGAACGGGAACGGGCATGGCACAGGATAGGATACGAGGACAGGTACTGGAATGGGCACAGGAACAGGCACGGGAACAGAAACGGGAACGGGCACGGAACAGGCACTGGAACGGGCACGTGAACAGGCATGGGTACAGGATGGGGGATGGGTACAGGAACGGACACGGAAACGGGAATGGGCACGATAAGGAGTACGAGAAGGGGCATAGGAAGGGATACGGTAATGGTAACGGGCACGGTGACGGGCAAGGTAACGGACATGGTAACAGTGCACGGTAACGGACACAGTAACGGGTACGGTAACGGGTACGATAACGGACACGGTAACTGTCATGGAAACAGGCACGGGCACGGGAACAGGCACAGTAACGGGCAAAGTAACAGGCAAAGCAACGGGCACAGTAACGGGCACGGGAACGGCCACGGGAACGGGAACAGGTACGTGAACGCAAACGGACACAATATTCAGGAACAGGTTACGGAAAAGGAGTAAAGAACGGGTAGCGGGAACGTGAGATCGGAATATATATCCACCGGGGAACAGGATATATAGATAGATATATAGACTGGCAAGAGCGGCGCCACCTTCCGAAAGTAGGGGAGGAGTAGAAGCATTTTTTAAGTAAATTCTTTTAATACAACAACGTCCACAGGCGTAATGTTAAAATCCGAACATCTTTTGGGGGACGCGTCCTCCGTTTCCTCTCTGGCGCCGACCTTGCCTACTGGGGAACGGGCAGCAAACAGATTAGCTGGCTATATACATTAGCTGGGTATATAAATTGCATGTCTATATAAATTAACTGGCTATATAAATTAGCTGGCTATATGAATTAGCTGGCTATATAAATTAGCTGGCTATATACATTTAGCTGGCTATACAAATTAGCAGCTACATAGATTATATTGGTATATAAATTAGCTGGCCATATAAATTGCAGGCCCTCCACATAGTATATAACGGAAGTGAATGTGCTCCCGATCCATAGTTGGCTAAATTACACTGAGGAAATAACTGGAAAAACTGGTCACTGCGGACATTGTCGCGTCTCTCGTCACTTGTAGTCGGGGCAGGTGAGGCTGCTTTGCAGAATGCTTTCTATTTTCCCCTTCTCTCTCTCGAGAGAGAACTTCAGTGTCTTCCTGGACACATGGTGTGTCTGTGTTATCTTCGTCTGGTGGGTAGAACGAGCCCAGTGAGACCGCGAAATAGGCGCTTATCAGAATGTTAATTTGCATCCTGGGAAGTGGGTTCGACGAACGCAAGGCGAACTATCTGTCAGTCTCATATCGCCAATTCGGTTAGTGAGCTTTAGGAGGAAAAGTGTACAAATTGCTATCATTTGCCGTTTGCACAGGCCATTGCATTCATGTATTTCTGCGATTATAAATATTTGCGAAGCACAGTTTGTTGCATTGATGCTTGATACGCAGACAGTTCTACTACCCAAACATACAGTTTCAGGTAAAAAGAAACATGTTTGGTATAGTTTCTGTCCAGCTTCATGTTATCAAAACATTGGGACTAGAAGCGTCGAAGCGACTGCAAATCACCTTGTCTGAGTGAATGAAAGCGTGACTTTCTGTTCACAATGCAAATTGTAAAGTTTGTGATCCAAATCTAACTGAAAGACAACAAAGGCGTTGCCCGACGGTCCCGTCGGGCAACGCCAAAAAATTTTACGCAATTTAGTCCATCGTGAAAGCGGCTAATACTAAAACATTTAAAAAAATATAAAATGTTCTGACTGCATGGGATTTAGAACATTGCCAAAAATCCTGTATACAGGATTTTGCCAACATATTGGCATACTATTTTGATAAAACGAACCACTTAACGACCATTTACAATAAAATTAATACTTTTCACTAAGGACCTAAATTGTTAGATTTAATTGCATCGCAGTGGCTTTGTCTGTACATTTAATGACCCCGCACGCTATATCATTTACGGGTATCTTGCCACCTGTAACACTAGCCTTTGTTCTTGCTCAGGCATTAGGCCGCAAAACAACGCACTCGCAGGACAATCAGGGCAATTCCAGACAATATTGCTGCATCATTACCGTCACAGAAACGCTACGTTCTTTGTATTTGCCCGTGCAACCAATCATGTGGCATAAGCCAGTAATGCAGCTTGGGTTGCTTATTTTCGTTTCGTGTATCGGCGATATTTGATACACGATGATACAGTATACCTACATACATCACGAAAAGTAAGGAAAAATCACGAAAACAAGAGGCTTACATTTATTTCTTGACATAGCTCGTAAGATAAACTCTGACCTGCTGGCCTTCCAGCTATGCCGAGCCCAGAAACGCCTGCGGCTCAGTTCTCTTGACAATTGCGACTTTTCGAAGCGTCAGCTCAATGCATTCGGAACTCTGACTAAGCACTGCTTTGTTATTCTGGCTGAGCCAATCTGATCCAGTCCGGACCAGCTGCACAAACCGACGGCGACTCGGGCCGCGCGGCTCAGCCGGACGCGGCCTCAGAACTCCACTGCACATCGCGACCCGAACCGACGCCGTCCCTCTGCTGCCCAACTTTACGGCGTCTGCGTCGATTCATCGTCATGGTGGTTTCAGACAGTGTCAGCCAAGCATCTCATCACTCGTCGAGAGCGAATTTACACGGATGTGTTTGTATGGTAAACTGGGAAAGCAATAAGCATGCATGAGTCTGCGATAAGTTATGTATTTATAGGTACTTGCATTCTATACCTTTTGCGAGGTTTCGAATCCTGACAGTTTTTTCAGTGTGACGTCTCTGGTCCTCCTCTGACTCACATGTCCCAAACATGACTCATCTGAAATCACCTTCCCATCCCATCACGAAAGCGGGACATGCACCTGACCACATCCTTCGCGCCTCGAAGCCAGGCTGCGATAGTGGCAGTGAGGCTCTAGCTGGCTTTTTGCGCGGCAGAATGGTTCGTAATGGCGCTTTTTTTGGAGTCGGGCAGATGCAGTTTGTGGCGATGGCCGGATAGTGCCCGGATGGCGATGGCCGACGGTGGCTTTGGAGTGGGATGGACGGATGGCCAATTGCAAGATTGGCTGCGATGGCGATGGTCAATAGAGTCGCCTGATGGTGGCCGCTCGATGGGCGGATGCGCGGCGATTGGCTTGGAGATGCGGATCGGCGGGCAGAGGATGGGATGGGCTCAGGCGGCGGCGGCCCCCGGCTCTCCGCGCGGAACGGGGCGATGGCGGTGGTGGCGGCGGCGGCGATGGCGGTGGTGGCGGCGGCGGTGGCGGCGGTGGTGGCGGCGGGGCTTTGTTGTCGTGTGGCTACCACCATTACGTTGCCATACATGTATCGAGCCGGCCAGGTCCCGCGGGTGCGCCAGGGCGGGCGGCGGCGGCCTCAGACCAGTCTGACCTGAACCCTCAAGGGGCCACGTCCGTCGGACGGCCGCGGTTCTGACAGATGGTTACCCGGCCAGGACAGTATCGAGTGGCTCCTGTCAGATATGACAGAAGATGGCACGGAGGAGGGTTTCTCGGAGAACGGTTTCGTTGGACGAGTATGATTTCGAATGTGTACGATTATATAACTACTCTGTGGACATTCTTGCTTATTTGGCGATACTTTGGTTTGGTGGATGTCAAACTACGCAGTCTTTTATCCAAAATAGATCGATCGCCATTGCGCATTGGTCTGTTCCGAGAGGCTATAATAACCGCCGCAAGGGTGTCGCATGCATACTGACGATAGCTAACGCTGCGCAGTTCCTCCGGGCGACTTTCCGGCCAGCGTCTGAGACCCCCGGGCGACCTGGGGGTCGCCTGTTGAGATGATAGAGAGCATGTTGGTCTGAGAGACGACCGTCCATGCTGGCTCGGTGCCCGGCGCCGTCCCTGCGCCCGCCTCAGTGTTGTATCTCCGGTCCTCCGGCTCACCCCCTCCCGACCCCCCCTCCCCCCACCTACCCCGACCCCTCCTGATCCGCCCCTGCACACGGCATCCTCCGATGGCTCTCCGGAAACGGGGAGGGTAGCGTCTTCAGGCTTCCCAGCGGATGATGCCGCCAGATATGACTAGTAACGAATGAGGATATTGGGAGAAGGGCGGGCTTCTAGCTCATTCCAGACTCGTCTAGGTCATAGCAGATACGTTAAAATACACATTTTGGTTTATTCATCAGCATTTTTCTGTGACACATGCATGGTATCAAATTGATTGTGCCTCAGTTTACAAGTGAAAAACAAACTTTTTTCTATTGAAAAATATATATTTTTGCGAAATTAAAAAAGTTTGTACTTACATATGGTGACGAGTAGTATATAAACCAATATATCTCTGGTTTGAATGTTGATTGTAAGCATGTCAGAGGGCCATAAATTAAAAAGGTGTACCAAGAAGCGTGACATTGACAACGTCCCTGTTTGATCAATGAAACAAATAGCTTAAAAACTAAATACGTAGCCATCCGGGGCCAAGTTAATCCGCTGAATGCATCACGGTTCTTTGACAAGTTTGTTGATTGATTATGAATAAATGGTTCTGATAACTATTTCATGTTTGCATTTTAATGTATCAAACACTTATTTGTTGAAATTAATGGAAAATATCTAAAATATTTTCAAGAAATAAGTCGAGAACGCTAAATACCCTAGTAGCACACATTACTTTCACGACGTCGTGACAACGTTTTAACGACGTAATTACGTCGTATGGACGTTGTCTTGATGTTGTCAACGTTGCCATGACGTTGTGACAACGTTTCGATAAATTAAGTTGCCATGACGTTGTGACGTTGGGCCAAGCTAAACTCCTAATTTCAACGCCCTTTTTGAAATGCCTGTTAATTATTCATAGCAGTTTGGTACATATTCGCAAAAGATATATTGAATGAAACATATGATATGTCTACATGCAATATATATAACAAAGCGTAGGTAGACTAATTTTCGCTCTTCTGACTTCCTCTCGTCACAAGCATCACGTTCGTTTTAAATCAAATATTTTGCTTAATTAGGGACGAAACGCCAAAGGA
>VOPJ01001696.1:0-20405 GCA_014673585.1 Semibalanus balanoides | reverse complement strand
CTGTACAACCTTCCGCCGGCGCAATGTCCCGGCCAGGATCCAGCTCAGCTACATCGATACATGTAACCTTCTGTACATTCAAATGTATAATTAGCATTATATGATGATGATGATGATTGGGGTTTTAAGGCAGACCGACAACGAAGGTCACATGCCGCCCAAATTAGCATTATAGGCTCATTATAGACTCAGTATATAACGGATATGTTTTCAGTTTCGTTTAGAGGCTTCGATTAAGTCGCAAACCACATTTTAAATAACAAAAAACGCAAAGTTCAGAACCTTTTTCATTATCGGTGCATATCGTGTTTTATATATTGCGATTTATATTTTGTTTTAAACGCATACAATAACGCTAAGAAGGTAGGAACTTGTTGAGGGTTTAAAGATGTAAAGGGGAACATTGGCGCGCTTACAGAACGCGATCTCCGAATTACCCTGAGAATATTATAGAGCAGGAAAATAACCCAGCTGCACCTTACACAACATCTAACGAGATGCCACTGCCAACAAGTCGTAACTTGTAGGCACTTTGGGCAGTCGCGTGGGTATGAGTCATGCTTTTTAGCCGATGCGCGGACGAAGAGACTACGCCGAATGTGTTTCAAGACATGACGCTCATCATCCCGAGGAGCCGTGGAGGCGCTCTGTGCTTTCCTGCAGCAGCAGTGAATTGTCATGTGATCGGGTGCACGTCCATGGGTGCCACACACTCAATTCTGTCGGATTGTCTGGATCGAGGTATGATTTTTTACTTTTCATGGGTACTGGGTGGGCATGGGTATGACAATTTTGGAATAATGTCGCTAAGCGTTATTGTTTACTTGACAATCAGATGTTTAACCAGGCAAATATGTGAATAAATGATATAGGATACTTTAACAATAAACTTTGGCAATTATATGATAAAAATAAAACATGGTAAGTACCTAATATTTATTTTTAAAAAATGTCCGATCCAAAGTCGATGGTAAGTACCTAATATTTATTTAAAAAAATGTCCCATCCAAAGTCTGATCCAATATGATAATGTCGACCGGAAATTGTTCGATGAGTCCAAATCCACAGCATCACACAGGTGTGTGATATTATTTATCGTTTATAGTATGTAAGTTAATATGCTAGGAAAATGGTCGCAAATTTTGTGAAAATATTTATCTGCCTGATCTGATCTGAATGGGCCGCACTGGGCATGGGTCTCAATATTATGAGTTTTAATGGGTCTGGTCTGTATCTGGGCTTGGTGTTCATGAGCTTCGGCTGGGCTGGGCTTGGGGTTTTGGCACCCATAACAATCTATGCTGCACAGCAGCAGACAAAATCGGTCTCGGGCATAACGGCGATTCGCATAGAACTGTGGATTGCCCGATTGATTCTTCTGACGGAACATCAACAGAACATATTCAGTATACGTGCTTTATGTCTCGACGCATGATGCCAGATTTCAGCAGCTCTAGAATATCCAAACATGTAGCTCATAATCAAACAGACATCACGGTTTCTGCCTCGATTCATTTAAAATATGTATACAAACGTAACCTTTGACGCAACAACTGGTCGAACGTCCTCATCTACAGCTTAGAAACCATGAAGCTGGTTATATGTCATGACGGCTAGCAACTAAATATCAAATTAAGCCACTGGTTTGACGGTACATCAGCCTTTGTTGTATTGTTACATGGTCAATCCACAAGATGTGACGATAGGTGATCACAGGAACGTCTCGTTACCGATAAACGTGATTCAAAAGATCAAGCCAGTACAAATCCCTGAAACCTAACAGCACGTATACCAGAGAAGCAGACCCCCTTCTCGTGCGGTAGCTGTGCTGGTTCCACCGTTACAGAAATGAAGCGTCGCTTACCTCAAACCTGTATCTCACATCCACTGTCACAGCAGCGCCACCTATAACTGCTTCCACTGCTACAGTAGCGCTACCTACAGCTTCACTCCTCGCTCAACTTCCACAGCTTCACCAGGTTGTCGTCTCCGGCCGAGGCGAGCAGACCCCTCTCAGTGGGACTCCAGCTGATCCCGTTCACGTCCCGGCTGTGCGCGCGCTGCACGCAGGCCACCAAACTGAAACTAGGCGCGCCGCCGTCACCTCCGGGCTCCTCCGCGAAGACGCGCACGGCATCGTCGCCGCAGGCGGTGGCGATCAGCCCAGTCAGGGGGCACCAGGCCACGTCGTACACGGCGCGGGGATGAAAGCCGGAGAGCAGCGCCACGCAGCTCCACTGGTCGGGCGGCGACGTCTCGGCCCAGATGCGCACCGTGCCGTCGTCGGAGGCGGAGGCGAGCCGATGACCGGTGGCGTCCCACGAGATCGCCCACACGGTGGAGCTGTGGCCCTTGAGCACGGCGCCCGTCACCCAGTCGTCGCCGTCGTCCCGGTACAGCCGCACGGTGTCGTCGTAGCCGCACGAGGCGAGCCGGTCCTCCACGGGGCTCCAGGCCACGCGCTTCACGTCCTGCGTGTGCGCCATCAGCACGGCGGCGCACTCAAAGTCGAGCTGGCGCTCATCGGTCAGCTCCCACAGCCAGACGGATTTGTCGCGCGAGCACGTGGCCAGAAATCGGCCCGAGCGCGACCACGAGACGGCCTTCACCTCGCTCTCGTGACCCTCGAGCGTGGCGGCGCACTCCCAGGCCTGCTCGCGATCCCAGACGGCGGCGGTGGCGTCGAAGCTGGCGGAGGCCAGTAATCTGCCGCTGGGTGAGAACTCGACGCCGCGCACGGTCCGCTCGTGCCCGTCCGCCAGAATGGTGGAGCAGGTCCAGCCCGCCGCGGAGTCGGACCACAGCCGCACCGTCTTATCGGCCGAGCAGGAGGCCAGCGTGCGGCCAGCTGGGTCCCAGGCCACCTGCCACACGCGCTCCGTATGACCGGACAGGGACGACACCAGCTCCAGCTTTCGTGACATGGCTGAAAGAAGGCGACACTCAGCTGTGAAAACTAGCTGATATCAGAGCAGCCTGGGTCCAACATGTTATTTGTAGAACCGATGTATGCTAGCTGCTGCCAGCTCTGGTGATAAAGTTTCAATACCTGTAATAAGTGAACCTTGCTAAGCAAAAATCAATCAACAGCCTTATGTAATATTTACTGTATCTATGAACTTATTAACCCTAGCCCTACGGGAGGTTTCATCACCTTCGCCCTACGGGGGGACCTGACAGCCCCCCGCTAACCTCCAAATCAAGCAACATAGAGCAACACGAAAAGAACCAGCATGTTGCCTGTCATGTAAGGAATCTAATAGTATGCATTGTTTTTAGTTTCAGGTCAACGGATGATCTTCCAGGTCAAGTGAATGACCTTGACTCGACCACGTCCAGAATAGCGATTTTACTTTCAGAAAACATCACAATTAGAAATTGATCAATGTAAATAAAAATTCATGTTCCTACACCAGTTTTGGCTCCGAAATACAGAAGAGATATTTATTTGCTCGTATCTGGTCAATAAAAGTCCAAAAAGGTGATTAAACAAATAACGTCATAAGTTTCTTACACTTAGGGAGCCATTACTCAGTAAAAAACTATATAGCTTTACAATGTCAATTTGGTTTGGGAATTGTTTATGATCAGTTCTCTCACATATATTCCGGTTTTTGAAAATCTTTGAAATTTTGATTTTCTATTTATTTTTCTCCCATTTTTTTTTATTTCGAGACTGCCGTTTGACAGATAATGTTGTTTTAGTTCTGTTACGTTTTCCGTTTGATATTTGTTGCAAAATTATCTGCGCCGTTTTCTGATAGCAAATTACTACAATACTATATTTTCTACGATTTTCCCAACATTGATCGTTTTCCACCAGCATGACGTCACTAAAACGTCATTATCTCATTAACTACTTAACCAATTACAACGAAATTTTGACAACATACGTATAATTGTTGTTAACTCAGCTACTGATTTTTTTAGCAAGATCGGCCGCATGTACGAAAAGTTATGCAAGAAAAAACTCGGGAAGAGGTCGTTTTAGCAGCCCTAGTAGGGCGATTTTTTTTTTTTTTTTTTGAGGTGGGGTCATATCAATGCGACCTGGTCTGGTGACCTGACCTGAGATGACCCAAAATAAATAATTCAAGTAAGTAGGATTTCAACACTAAAAGGCACACAAAATATCACGTTCTTATTCTAACACCACTGAACTTGTCATAGTTTCCATGTGCAATCAGGGCATACGTGTCCCAATGGGGGTTGGGGGACTAGGGGTGGATCCAAGAGGGGCAACTCACCCCCTCCCCAGACTTTGGCTGGCCACTGGTGAGTGGTGACACCCTAGTTAGATCACTAATGGGTAATGTGTAATTTTAGTGTTGGTAAAATGGAGTAGGTTCATCATTGATTAATTGAACACTCATCCTGATACCTAATAAGCATATTGTAAAATATAGTTTCCTTACTCCTATTGAAAATGAACTTGTCTTAGGTAGCCCTAGGTGTACCACTGTATCAGTATACATCTACCACACATATTTGCCTCCCCAGCATAAAATACTGGTGATGCCAATTAATCAAGATTTACAAAAAAAATATGTCAGCTGGCCATCAGCACTGTGGGCCTACAGGCTGAAACTTAGGGATTGCTCAAACCCCCTCAGATTAGCAGATTAAAGATTTGTTTACATTTACATTAGTTGTAACTTACAAGACCGGAAGGGCCAACTACCTGGCTGGCCCCACACTGAAAATATTGTGGTGACACTACTACATCTAAGTAACAAACAGTATCAACTATCAATCTGAATCAGTGGTATGACACAAGAAGGAGTCCAAGCTACCTAACCAACGCAAACTTTATATATGTACGTACAAGTCAAAGTACAAGATCCTAACAGGAGAAACCAGTGTGGACCCTGACCAGTTCTTTGCATTACAAAAGCAAGACAAAACAAAGGGACACATCAAGAAGCTGAAAAAGAGGTCAACACACTTATCAAGACTCAAGTTCTTTGCAAACCAAAATAGAGTTGTAAAACCGTGGAATGAACTGCCACAAGAAGTTGTAACTTGAACTGCTGAGTTCACCAACTTGTTCAAGAACAGGATTTACCAGTTTTGGGCCACAAAGTATCATATCAACCAGTCCTAACCTATGAAGAAGTGAGCACTGAATATACACCCGAATATATACCCTGCCAAGGGCCAAGGCTCACCCAAGTTGAAGTCCCAAACAAAACAAAAACCTAACCCAGTCTAGCATATAATGGAAATCATCTCTCACAGAAACAGTGCACAATTTTGTGAGAACAGTTTCTTACATAAAAATTATGGAAGAAATTATATGAAATATTACAACAATAATCAAATCCATCCCAAGCATACAAACCTCCTTCGTGAGGGTGACGGATCATGTGAGAGTGCAAAAATTGCGAAAATATATGGGGCTGCCCCTAAGGCATATTTACCGTGCTCAAGTTCTTATTTACTCATACAATTAAAATACATTATTGTATTCATTTTTAGTTTTTTAATAAATTTTATTTAATTTCTAAATATTTTTTGAATTGTAACATAAAATCATACTTTTTAATCAAAAATAGTATTGTTTTTTTGACAACTTACAATAAACACCACAAGGGACAGCCCAAAAATAAGTAAATGTAAACATGGTGATAATATTGCGCAGCTGAGACAATTGCTTTCTCGACTCCATCCGATTTCGTTTCAGTTTCGGGCTCGGCCGATCGTTTGATTCTGAGCAAGGCCATAGATACTGATTCTGAGGACGTTTGATTTGTTGGGCTGCGTTGCCGTGTCCAGGACAATCGTCATTTGGGTATGTATTTGCCAGCCCAATAACGTGGTATTTGTGTAGACTAGTAAAAGAACAGTTATTGAAAATAGCAGTTTGATTTGTTCAAGTAGTTTGCATTTGTTTATCGTAATACTGATACAGGGTGAGAGTGACAGAAGGTGTGTGACACTGGTAACTTGAACTGGTCAGTCGGTAGTCGTTACCTTCCTATCTTATTTATTTTTACCGAGTATTAGCCTTTAAAACTGAAATAGACATTCACCACTTGTAAGTTGGTATGACATAAATTGTACTTCTTGCGATTAGTGAGGTCTTAAAAGAAACAGGTCCTTTCAATGCTATTGCTTTCAAATCAAAATCCATGCTATGAACTATGAGTCATTTCCTTCAAAATAGGGTTAACAACCATATTATTGGACATGTCCTAACAGTAACACCATAATTTGTATGTTATTGGTGATGTAGACAATCCTGACAGTTGACACAGTCACAGTAGGGTAGACATAGACAACTGTAATTGTAATGCTACTGCCTTAACACCAGATGTTTCATGCTATTTGTGTGTGATGTAGACAACACTGACACATAACTTTGCCAATAGCATAATAAGCCTGGCATTAGGATGTGTCCAGGGTTACAGTTGTTTATCCTGTCACCAATAGCATGACATGTCTAGTGTTCAGATGTTTCTAGTGCTATGGTGGTTACCCTAATCCCCCTGCCACTGCTTTCCACACTTTCATACAGTCTTAGAAGGAATCTATAGGGATCCCCATATGTCTCTACCATCATGACCTTCTTGATGGTTTCTGTGTACAGAAACAAAAAAGTACAAAGTATAGGTTTATTCCACTGTGTTGGTTCTCTTAGCCAGCTATGACACTGCTTTTGTTTTGCTGGACCCTTGCAGGCTGTTTTTTTTTTTATATTTCTGCTGACTGTTGACTCCTGGTAGGTAGTAGATCAGTTGGTCATGTAATCGTTGTATTCACTCATTCTCTGTTTCCCTCCTAATCTGCGTCCCTGTCTGTTCTCCACTCCCTCATGGTCCCTGCATGACCATTTACTGTGGTTTCCAGCTTCCTTCTCACGTGTAGTCTCTCTCCTTTGCTGCTGTGTATTCTTGTCTCCCCTGTAATTGCAATTGCTGGTTCCTGACTTTCCACTCACTGTGGATTCCTGTTCCCTCACCAACTGTGGGTTTTGTCTCACTCCTCATTGTTATTCTCTGTTTCCATGCATACTGTGAGTTTTGATCTACCCACTTTCTTGTACTGTGTTCGCCATCTCTCTGCTCACTGTGGACCCGTTGGCAGTCGGCCATGGCGTCTCCCCGCTCGCCGTTCGCTTCATCACACCCAGACGAGTACGACATGGATGATCAGAGTGATGAGGAAGAGGAGGAGGATAACGCCGCCGCCGCCGGATCCCATGACGAGGATACAGACGACGCCAGCGAGACCGGTTCCCAGCACCGGCCAGAGGGCGAGGTCACTGAGATCAAGGAGAGGTCAGTGATTGCATGGGGCAGGGCCGAGAAAGGGGGTGGTGATTTTGTAAATCGTCAGAAAACTTAAACTTCTGACTTTGCACTATAGGTGCTGCAAACCTCCGGGAATGCTCGGTCCGGTGACTGACGGGAGGGCAGCAACTAAAGCACTGTTACACCATGTGATTCAATAAGCCGCGCCCAACTGAGGGGGGTTTGAACACCCCCCTGCAGTTTTATCAAGATAACGAGAAAATGGCGGTGCGTAGCGCTGCCAAATTTGGCCTAACTTATCATTGATCCTGTGGACTGACTGGGATGCCTGCGGCCGGTGGCAGAGGTCATTCTCAAGGCCAGGTGACGTCAGTGAGCGGGGCAGACCGTGTCCAGGTATGTCGAGCACGTACAACTTTCGTCTCTAAATTCTGCCGGTCAACAGGAATGGCGCGATTGAGTGGTGAGGTCAGGACCAGCGCAACAAGCTCTGCTTAGCGCGGGTTCTGACATCTACAAGCCATCCATACAAAACATTCGGACTACATTTATAATACAAAAAAAATCCTTTCCGCACATTTTGTGAAAATTCAACTTCCGTATCGGATTAGGTCAGGTCACCAGGTCAGGTCAAGTGACCCCACCTCACACAAATTTTGCGGTCATGTCATGACCACAGTTTCTAAGGGATCAATATCAAACGTTTATAATTCAATATCTATAATCATCATCAGTATCTATAAAATACATATCTCGGATTTGTGATATCGGTGACCTTAGGTCTGGTCAATTTTGTGACTTCCCCATTTTAAGTCAATTGAGAAATATTATAATGTTTCCTTTTTCGAGGATATCAGTCCATTTCCTCCTGGATAATGTCATCAAAGGATATTATGTATGATACAAGTGCAGGTTTTGTTCAGGACCCATACAGTGTCATCTGAGGCCATCCAAGGTCACCAACACCTTTTCGTCAATAACTCTGGACATAATGCAGATAGAGAAGTGCAACTTTCACCAATGTGTTTTTTTTTCTCGTCGAGACAGGCCTCCTTATATACAACATGACCTACTTGGGTCACCACTTGACCTTGACCTGAGGTAATTGTTTTAAGTTGACCTTACATGGAAAAAATAAGCAATTTCAAAGTGCCTTGACGAAACAATCACGATGGTGTAAACAGTATTGCGTTATCTTTATTAGGTAATAATTTCTTTGCGAAAATATTTTTTGCCATTTTTTTTTTAAACTTAAATGACCTCTAGAGCCTTAACTATTGACCTGAGGTCAAATTTGAGGACATCTTGTCTATTGCAAATTTAAATGGCTGGCGATTGGTTTTGACCTTTTGTTTCTAGTTTCATAGTTTTCATAGTTTTCATGTTTCATAGTTCCCGAGATATTTGGGGGTTTCTTGAGCGTAGTCCTAAAACTGTATAATTTGACCTTTGATGACCTCTGGTGACCTGGTTTTTGACATGAACTAAAAAATCTGAAATAGTTTCGAAATAACTTTTGATGACGGTTCGGACATTTTTTTTTTGTCTACGTGCCATAGGAGCCGAGTTAGAAGGGTGGGGGGAGGGGGGGTCAAACACCCGCGGGAAATGCGGAGGCCGAGTGGGGTGCGGGTTAAATGACACAATGGGTTAGTTGAGCATATTAGTCAGGACTCAGGGTAAAGCTGTATACAAAAAGCCATGATTGGTTTAACTTCTCGAGGATTTATGTGTCGGCTGGCACGTCATTAGTTCAAACTAGAACAATGCAAACTTAAGAATACTGAACATAATAGCCGCTAGAAGTGCAGATATTTAGACAGGTGTCTGCTCTGCACTGCAGGGTCTACCTGGACAAGCTGGGCAGCCTGAAGGCGCAGCTGCAGAAGCTGGCAGAGGGCACACACACCGAGTACAACAAGAAACTCAAACGACTTGATAACCAGCACAAAGAACGGTAAGTTCCGAGTGTTGTCACCAAGTCGTAGCGTGGCAGTGCGTGACGACGTTGGAGCTCATGGGACATAAGCCGTGAACTTCCATTCTGTGTAGAGAAACCGAATAACCCGCCAAAAAGCCACGGAGTTGCGGTGTCCGAAAGCACCAACTCATCGTCATGGTTAGATAAATTGTGTTGTCCCTTGGGTGAATTTGTGTTATCACTCGGCGGTTCGCTGCCAACATACAAGGTTGTAATGCTGCAGCAGGATTTCTGAAACTTGCATGTTTTACTCAACTGCTGAGACAGACTACAGGCTATGCACTAACTATAACCTGAAACTCACCACCAGTCTCCACCTTACCAACTTCCCCACACCTAACAGCTTTGTATGTACCCCTCCTTCCGTCCCCATCAACATCGGGATTTTGACCGCTTTCTTTACCTTTTGGGTCGAAATAGTTTTATTTATTTTTCTGGAATTTTCTCCTTTTTCACCTGATCATATTGGCATTGTAGTTAAAATGTTATTGCATTTTCTTCACATTCATTCAATATCTATTACAAGCAATACATTTTTACTTTCCAGGTAAAATAAATTTGTCAAAAAATTATAATATGAATTTCCCTAATAACATAATTGTACTCTACATCTATGGATTTTGTCAGTTCTCCTGGGCCAGGACACTGGTAATGAAGCAGAAATCCAACACTGGTTCCTATGCTCGCCACGTGATCTGGCTGACCCTTCCTTCTGCGTCTCCTCCACAGGATTCGTCTAACCGAGCTCTGGTACAACTACGAGCGGAAACTGTTCGAGTCGGAGTGTGAGCGGGACCGGCGCACCCTGACTCGTGAGCTGGAGGAGCGGCGCGCTGAGCTTCGCGAGTCGCTCATCGCCGAGCTCGAGGACAAGAGGCGGCTGGTGGAGATGGAGAAGGCCAGCATGGAGATCACCGGCGACAGCATGGATGTGAGTGGAAACGGCAACATCATTGGTGTCTGTGACGGCAAACGGTCAAAGGTGGCAGCACATGTGGGCATATGCTATTCAGGCAAACGCGTTTTGCCGTGAAGACTGATCCGCCATGAGTGTTAGAGTCGTTGGAGAGCGCTGCACTGTCGCGGGTGTCTGTCAGCAGGCGAGGTGAACCGAGGTCGAGTGCACACTGCACGATCAGCCATTGCTTTTGTTTTATGTGGTCTTTTTAGCGATCTGCTATAAGCAACTTCAGAAATCTGCATTGGCAGGCCAAACGACGGCTGTGCTGTGCCTCTGCTGCCGCATCACAGACGCACGCCGCTGTAACGGTCGCACGGGTACGTTTTGTGAGACGAGCCAAGTGACCCTGTACCCCAGTAGCTGGCGTCCCAGTGACTCTTCCGCCGTGTGCTGCCCCTCAGATGAAGCCCCTGCCGACGCGGAAGCTGCGTCGACGTCCCAACGACCCGGTGCCAGCGCAGGAGAAGCGACGCAAGCCTGTCTCCAACCAGCTCAACTTCCATCTGGACGAGAAGCAGATGGAGGACGACCTCAGACTGATCGCCAAGGGCAAGCTCGCGCCGCTGCAGCCGGCCAAAAAGTCGAGTAAGAAAGCAACGGTGCGGTAGAGGGGGAATGGCCGGGAAAAGCAGGCTGATGAAGGTTCTTGAGCGAGAGAGACACGCTGTTGGAATATGGTAGCACGTGCACTGTGCTACCATATTCCATTCAGATGGTAGATGGTACCATATTCAGTCATTCCTTTCAGATTGGTGCCTGCAATTTTATAGTACTTCTTTATATCATTGAATAATCCAGACAATGGGAGTATTGCAGTGTCACCGAAATATTGAAAATTTTTATGTGTCAGAGAAAGAATACTTTTTTGGTCATGCCTGGTAACTTAATTGTTTTATCTGAGCCTGAACATTGCTTTAAAACACTTAATTTAAGTGCGCCTGGCGAAACTGCCCAACTTGCGTAAAACCGTACTACGCGAGACCACCGCTTCGCAGTGTAGACGTCCACAGTATTCACTTCCATGCTCGCTATATGTTGAGAGATGGAGCTTCATCAGAACACCGCACCCTTGGAGTACCCTGCCCTGTCCATTTTGCGTAAAACAACTTCTACTGGGATTAGCTCAAATCGTATATTACATTTTTCGTTTCTATTTCACTTCTGTACATATAATGCATTTCAAACTACCAATAACTGACATCAACTTCTGGGGCTACTAAATTATATCAACTGATACCTGTGTTAATAGTTTGTTTTATCTCACAAGGACGAGTTGTCTACGTTTGATACTTCGCTTGTTCATTTTTTTGACTATTTAATTTTATTGTTTATAACATCTTTCTTGCTTTTCAATCTTTTGTCTCCATTTTGTCGCAGGTAATTTGGCGATGTAACCGTCTTATTTTATTTAGTAGCCAAACAAGATTTCCTTTTCCTATAAGCTCTTTCACATTAATGCAGCCAAAGTAGGAACCATAATGAAAAATATGCATCAGTTTTACTTAAACCACATGTTTTGTTTATTGTCGAAAAACTATAAGCATTGCCATCAATCAGAGGCATCAAAAATAAATTTCCCGTATCTTCTTAAGCATTACGTCAGCTACTCAGTAGCCAGTGAACGTCATGCAACTCAAGTACGGTAACACACCTTCTTGCTTCGCCAAATTAAGTTTGCCTTATTGCTAAAGAAAGAAGGGGTAGTTATGAAAAATAATTATTTTAAGAAACTAGAATATCCTCTTTCATTTGTGTATTTTTCCACAACGGATATACGCCATTTATGGTATATGACAGCAAACAGGAAAGCAACAGCAATATGCGTACGCGTTTCGTCACGAAAAGCTCATCAGCACCATTGTAAGATGAAAAATACACGACACGTGACGAAAAACGGCGTACGCCTGATATGTGTTTGCCTTCCTGTTGTGTCATATAGTCTTCGTTGTTTGCTTTTTTTGGTTTGTTTTTGTAGGATGTCGGTAAGGCTTCTTGGAGTTTGACAATGCTTATTATTCAAATTTCATGTTGCTGTTGTTTTAAAATCAGTAATCTAGGGAAATCACTGGAATTCGCACACCCGCCGCTTTCCCGACTCATGTTTAAAACCGACATTGTTATGTGTCCCGTTTTTTTTTTACCGAAACCAACTGTGTGAATGCCCATCCGTCACCAGATCGAGCGTGGCGTGGATGTCTGGCGCGGATGGTCACTCCCAGGGCCGTCGCGTCTGCGCCTGTCCCTCAGTCTTGTCCTCAGCCTTCCCATTCAGTCTGTCGCTCTCAGCCTTCTCCTCAGTCTGTCCTCAGCCATGAAATCCTGCCATGTGTCCCTCAGCCATGCCACTCAAGTCTGTCCCTCAGTCAAATAATCCCTCAGGCCTGTCCCTCAGCCTGTCCCTCAGTTGTCCTCAGCCTGTCCCTAGCCATGTCCCTCAGCCTCAGCCTGTTCCCTTCAGCCTTTGTCGCCTCAGCCTGTCCCTCAGCCTGGCTGTCCCTCAGCCGTGTCCCTGCAGTCTCAGTCCTGTTCCCTCAGTATGTCCTCAGCCTGTCCTCAGTCTGTCCGCTCAGTCTGCCCTCAGCCGTCCCTCAGGCCTGTCCCTCAGCCGTTCCCTCATACCTGTCCTCGTCAGCCTGTCCCTCAGTCCTGTCCCTCAGTCTTCCCTCCAGCCTGTCCCTCAGCCTGTCCTCAGCCTCCCAGCCTTCCCTCAGCCTGGTCCCAGCCTGTCCCTCAGTCTGTCCTCAGCCTGTCCACTCAGTCTGTTCCTCAAGCTGTCCCTCGTCTGGTCCCTCTAGTCTGTCCCTCAGTGTCCCTTCAGTCTGTCCCTCAGGCTGTCCCTCGAGTGCTGTCCCTCAAGCCTGGCCCTCAGGTCCGGTCCCTCAGCCTGTCCCTCAGCCTGTCCCTCAGTCTGTCCCTCAGTCTGTCCCTCAGCCTGTCCCTCAGCCTGTCTGTCCCTCAGTACCCCCGGTCGACCTCTCTGCTGAGTACCCACCCTCTGTCTCTGCAGGTTTCATGCCCGAATCTTCTGTATCGGCGGCAGCGGTGGCAGCAGCGGCAGTGTCAGCGTCGGCCAGCAGCGAGGTGCGCATCGAGGACAACAAGCTGTTCCTCGAGCGCAAGTGGTTCCATCGCGGTCAGCCCATCTACGTGGAGTCACGTGACAACAGCCGATACAGCGCCGTCATCTCCGCCATACAGGCCGATGCCGTGAGTCGCGTGGCGTGGCGAGACGTCCTGGGCCGCTCTCCGGTGTCGTGTCCTATGCTTCCTCTCCGTCTCTAGTCTCTGTCTCTGTCTCTAGTCTCTGTCTCTGTCTCTGTCTCTGTCTCTGTCTCTGTCTCTGTCTCTGTCTCTGTCTCTGTCTCTGTCTCTGTCTCTGTCTCTGTCTCTGTCTCTGTCTCTGTCTCTGTCTCTGTCTCTGATTCAGATATCATACATCAGCTATAGTCGTTTTCCGTCATTTAGCACCATTACACAATATTGCCGTGTACGCACAGTACGATGAGCTCTCCGATCTGTCATCGCTCAGCATAGCGTTGTCAAGTAAAATAAAGCCGTGTCAGCTTGTACGTTGAGCTTCCCTTTCCTTTGCCAGGTTTGGGTCCGGAAGACGGCCGACAACAGCAAGGCGCGTATCTACCTGTCCCACCTGCAGCGGGGCAAGTGCAGCATCAAACGGCGCGCCTCGTGATCGTCGGTCGGTACCTCGTCGGCGGCGACTGTCCTGCCGCTGCTCTGTCGCAGGACCCAGCTGAGTCATGTCACGTGCCGCGAGTCAATCTGTCGTTTGTGTCGCATCATGTCTGTTTCGGGCGCCGGAGGACCATGAGGCTGAATGTGGTGCCGTGTGTTCAGAGTCATCATCATCATCCAGAGGCAGTCAATGGTTATTGCTGGTGTTAACTGGGGCGTTCTACCAGAAATCGACCGAAGGGTGACACCTTTATGTCACCGATTTTGGGCCAAATTGGTTTATGGGGTAATATGGGGAGCTGAAACGAGCTGTGCAAGTTTTACGGCGAGCCAAGCAGTGGTTCAGGAGATATTGCCTCAGGCATTTTTGCAAGGTCATGGTGCAGGTCAATCTTTGTCCGCCATAATCGTCGGGAATTTATGACGCAATCTAAATTGGTCATATATCGTTATAGAATGGTACTGAGCTTCTCTACAAGATGGTTCTATTATGTTTTTTGATCTAGTAAACTTTGCCATTTTTTAACACATAAAATTACAAAATTGTGACGAATTCATAGATAGAACCACATCAATTATATTTCTTTAGTTGAAAGATAAAAGATCGCTCATTGCATTTTGATGTTCAAAGTTTAGAATTTCGATGAACTAGGGGTCACTAAAAAGTTTGCGAATTGCAAAGGACACAATTAGGATTTTTGTAATAGAAAATACAACAGCGCCATCTTGTTGAGTAGCTCATTACCATTTCAACAATATATGACAAATTTAGATTGCGTTATTAATTCCCGGCGATAATGGCGGACAAAGATTTGCCTGCACCGTGGCCTTGCAAAAATCCTGCTGCATTATCTCCCGAACCACTGCTTGTATAGCCGTGAAGTTTTCACAACACGTTTCATCTGCTCAGATTACCCCATATACCAATTTAGGTCCAAATCAGTGATTTGAGAGTGTCACCCTTTGGTCGATTCTCGTGGAATGACCCAACTGTTACTGTAGTGATACATTTTGTTTAGTAGTATTTTGTCGCCGGTTTATGGAGGGCCTGTTTGGTTTTGCGCGGTGTAGGTGTAAGATGCAGTCGTGAGCTATGAAACGTGGTGATCTCGAACAACTCTACAAACGGCTGGTCTGGCCTGCCTTGGAATATGTGCATGGGTCCTGGGTAGGTTGTGTGTTCAGTGACTCAGTCCCTGTTCGAGGCGGTATTCGGGCCGCCAAAGAGTTGTGAGCGACTATGGATAAACATAACGCGTACTGAAGACAATCCTGCTCCTGAACGGTTATGCGTGCCAGGGCGGGGTACACTACAGCGGTACCCTTAGCAGTGGGTGCTCTAGTGATCTGCCGTCCACTCTGACAAAATAGGACGAGTTGGCGTAGCTCGAAGGCGCTATTTATTTGCCCACAAATAGTCTATTCTAAGATAAAAATGCCTTGCCGAGTAGGAAGTGTTCGTTTTGGGTACATTCCGCTCTTCTGCTTGTTTGTTTTATAAAAAGGATAAATAAATGCATCGTATTAATGATTATATTTGTAATATGACATGAAGTGAGACTCTCGAAAAATATTGCATGCTCTTATGCGTGGCTAAATATCTATTCCACGTACCAAACTCGAATCCTAGCTGACAAAAGCTGAACAAGAAGAAACAAAACAACGGCTGACAAAAACCTAGCTGGTAGCGGACCCTGATAGTTATGTTGGACCCAAGGAGGTTGACCGCGCGACGGGTGTAACTTGACTCCATGGACTGAGTTGGTTAGAGGTCTGCTTCCGTCCGCGGGGACAACTCAAATTGATAGCGTTGGAGGCATTTCTCTACTTTGGGAGAAAATCTAGCCGTCTTTCTAAAGAGGAACTACTGAGCGCTGAGGAGTGCGAGGCGTATTGGTATTACTGTAGTGCTGTTCACGGGTTCACCGCAATCTGCTGCGGTTCGCTGCGGCCAGCCGCAGGCTCTAAGCCCCGCCCCTTTGATCATGCGTCATCACAGGCAGGCGTCTTATGAACAATTAATGCTGCGATGCGCCATGAAAATTGACGTGACATAAATATCCTGTGGTCACTGTGGTCACTCCTACCGACCGCCGGAACCGCAGCCGTGTGACATACCTTTCGCCCCATCCCGACCTTTTTATATTCCTCGTATATTTTAATCGTTCCGTCATCAAATGTGTGGTTTTAGTGTAGCCTGACTGTGAGTTGGCTGTTATTGCTCTGGAAATGGTGTTGAAGGTACTTTGGACGCATTCGAGTATTGTCGTAGACATATTTGTTAATGCCATTGTTCCCGGCATGACTAGATTGATTGCCGCCTTCTCCGCGGAAAATAGCAGTGCAAGGCTGTTGTCTTACTCCGTTTAGGTAGCAACTTCACCATCTCTCTCACAGTTGTCCATTTAATTGTAGATTGTAGAACACTCACACCCATCTGACTGCGGGGTGAATATCTGCGTAGTAAGTCGTATTAGGTTTCAGTTTAGTAGCATCCGAATGGTCAAAGTTTGTCATCCTCCAAAGACTGCTGAGAACAAACAAATCCAGAAAATAACTTAACACAAATGAAGCATAAATATCACTTGGCTACATTCACTGCATGTCGATAAACAAATGACGAATGACAATTTCCTTTTGGACGAGAAGAGGGCAGACAGATGACTTTCTCCATTTGGTTTTTACGCAAAGGCAAACTTGGCTGACGATAACTTACACACGCTACACATAAATCTCAAGAAAAGACAGTCGAGAAACACATTTCAAACAGTTCTGACTAGAACATAATATGTTCAGACGAGGGCTGACAACCCTCGCCATTTCTGTCGGCTTCACCATTGCCGACGTTCACAGTTCGCACCAAACGTCCAGCCTTAAACAAGGTCCTTATAGTAAACACACGAAGGCACGCGCGCAACACAGGAGTATTTCCCTGAAACGTTTCACGTCTCCACCTCGCCAGGCTCGGTTTTAATTCGCACTTCAACGTGCTGGAGCAGATCCGCGCACTCAGCCTCCTGGTCCCGTGGCTCTTCCTTCACCCGCACCGCGGCGCCACTATCGCCACTGCAGATGTCGCCCTCGTCGCGACTGCAGGTGTCGCTAATGTCGTCAGCGTCGCTCTTGTCACTGACGGTGGCGCGTTGCTGCTTCATTTCCTGCATCTTGGCGTCGAGCTCGCGGACGACGAACGGCTGCAGTCCTGCTTGCATTTTGACCTTGCTCTTGAGTGGCACGCGGCTGGGGTCTATGGCCCGTAAGCCGGTACTGAGTGGAGTCAGCTGACTACGAAGACGGCTGCCGAACATGCTACTCCAGCGGCTCTGCGGGAGAACGTGCGTCAGTTAGATCAGGCACTCATGACTTGAGGGGTGACGCGTATTGAAATGGGGGAGACAAAGCTAGAATATGTAGCAGGTTGAAAGAAATTAAGTAATATTCACTGAGAAGGCAGGCCTTTTCAACACTAAAATAATAGATGACTGTAATAACGAATGTGCGCATGACATGATCAGGACAGAAACGAGTCCAGGGCAATCCGCACTCACTCCAAACCAAACAGCAGGTGTGTCTCCTCTGCCTGTCTGGCGTCGGATCCCGCCCGCGGCGTCTGCGGCGCGGCGGCGACGCTCGCGATGCGCCGCCCGGTGTCTCTCGTCTCGCGGTCCTAAAAGTGGCGCGTCGCCGCGTCGGTGTCGACGCGCTCTGTGTATTCTCCGCCGCCGACACACCTGGCGCTGTTTACGTTACAGAGCGTCCCACTCGGCGAGCGGCGCCGGACACAGCAGCCGGCACGGGAAGCAGCAGCGGTGCACCAATCTGTGCCGGGCGCCGGGCACTAACTATCGGGACCGGCGGGCAACCTTGTGTGTTGTCTATATTTGACGTTTGTAAGTTGCCCGCGATCCTCCGACATATGAAATCACTATGTAATCCCTTCTCCCAGGTCGTTCACTGCCTACCAGACCTGCCGCCGGCCTACCTTGACGTTGTTCTGTAGCACGTTGATTTTGACGGGGCTGGCCGTCCGCCGCTGGTTCTGCTGTACGCCCCTCAGCGAGGTCACCTGGTCAGGCTCGACCTTTGTGAAGACGCAGGTCCGACATTGGCTAGACTTCCTGTGGGCGAACAACACAGACGGGTTACAGGCGGCTTAACGTGCTTCTGTGTATAGCGATGGAGTTACAAGTGCTATGGTCTGAGTCTTGACCTCGTGCGTATACTCGAACTACGAATGCTCATTGCACAATGCACAGTTATCGTTGGTCTGTTTCACGTGCATTCAAAACCCTCCTGGGTCGAACTGCAGGGTCGGGGAAGTTGGCACCCTCTAACGAATGTCAGAGACAAAAATCGGGGGGGGGGGCACACGTTTGTTGCCAGCTGACCTGTAGCGTCGCTGTGACGTTGACGAGTGGTAGTTGCGGACGTGCTTGTAGTAGTCCAGCTCATCCAGGTAGATACAGGAGCAGGCGTCACATCGGAGACAGTTCTGCAGCGCAGGGGGAATATAGCCCCGGGGCACGGGCTCTGAAAACACACCACATGACGTCATCAACTGTTCAGCCCTCAGCGCCGGAGGAGTGCAGTTCTGAAGTAAGGAAGGGCTATAAACCAGGTACAGAACGTGACGTCATCGACTGTTCAGCTCTCAGCACCGGCGGAGTACAGTTCTGAGGTAAGGAAGGGCTATACACCAGATACAGAACGTGACGTCATCAGTTTGGCAACCCCGAGGTACGGACTTTGAAAACACAGGACATGACGTTGAGTAAGAGGTCATATGCACCAGCGGATCCAGAGAGGGGGGGGGGGGCAAAGCGGCCATGCCCGTCCCCAAAACAAAACTTTGGAATTGGCGCAAGTGACACGTTTCTGATAAGAAGAAAATCTAGCAACTTAGACTGCGGGAAATTTTGTTTGAAAATCAGATGTCAATGCATAAGCAAGGCGAAATCCATGAGTTTTTCAATAATTATGTGAGACTTTAGATAATTATCATATGGACAATAACGCCCGTCCTTGGGAGCAGCCGACGTCAACAGTCAACACAAGGGAAAGCCGCACGGGTAGGGCATTACCACTGCTAACCTATGACACAGGAAACGCCGTCCCGTTTTTACACCCCAATCTCACTGGTGACTGTCTCTGTTCGAACTCGCATTCACCACCACTCTGCCGGGCCGCATTACTGTCACCACTGCCCCGTCATCACGATATCGAGCTGTCACCACCGCTGGCGTCATCGCCAGTAGCCACAGCCGACCCAGAGGCAGCAGCGGAGGAGTGTGAGCGGCGGTCAGCTCCAGGGGGTGACGAGGACGCCAGTTCAGCCCGCCGGAGGTCACACAGCCCGCCGGGGACGGTGCCGGCTGACCGGACAGCGGCCCCGGTTATTAGTGTCACCGCAGCGGTCTGCTGTGTGTCGTCGGACGCGGTAATAGAGGTGGACATGGACACGGTAATAGTGGTGGTCAGCTGACACGTGTGTCTGCCAGACAGACTGGCTGACGAGCAGCTGGTGCTGAGTGAATGAGAGCCGCACAGAGCCGCTGATGTCACCCACCACTGGTCCCGGACATTGGTCCGCCGTCACTGGTGGTCCACTACTGGTGGTTCACCACTGGTCCGCCACTGGTGGCCCACCATTGGTCCGCCACTGGTGGTCCACTATTGGTCCGCCACTGGAGGTCCACCAGAAGTCCACCACTGGTGGGTGGCTTCAGAAGCGCATTGGGCCGTCTTTCGGGAATTTAACCATTTGGGGAACCCCGCCCAGCGCCATAAGGAAGTAAGATCCTAATTATATCAGAGTCGCGGACTTCCGATGCATTTGGGTTCCTGTCCGACTATCTTCACATGGCATTTCCTAGTACATTCGCCTCCTATCTATAGACTTTGTCGTTGCCGTTGAGTTCATTACTTTGTTCGTCTAGATGCCTGTTTAGCTGTCATGCGGACCCAACTCGGATGTCATTGGGTGGTTGTCGCTCTCATCTCACCCTAGGCCACCCACTTACGTTTCTGCGGTGACGTCTGCTGGCTGGCCGGCAGGGTCGGGACACTGGAGTCTGACACCGTATTGACCCCGGCGTCCGGAGAGGTGACCTCGTCATCAACATCATGTGAGGCAGGGGACACACAGCCGGGGGCGGTGCCGCCTCCCACTGCTGCTGTGAGCTCTGTCGGACGGAGACCAGAGAACAGGTGAGGCAGGAGACACACAGACACGCCCGCTCCTTCCACTGCTGGACAGTGGACAGTGGGACATGGTGAGACTGGAGACAGACACATGCGAGCCACGTCCCCGCCTGCAGACTTCAGAGATGAGTCACAGGGGGTGACGCCGATAAGTTGTAGGTCCTTAGACTTACCCAACCAATTCCCTTCCCAACCAAATCCCTACCCAACCAAATCCCTACCCTCTTAAAGGAAATAGTTCACATTGGATTGTGTTTTTTTTTACACAATTTGATTATATTTTCAAATACAACTTCTTTTCATAATGTCAAAAATA
>VOPJ01001695.1:15000-20412 GCA_014673585.1 Semibalanus balanoides | reverse complement strand
CTGCCTGGAGAGGGACGCTGAGCTGCCTGGAGAGGGACGCTGAGCTGCCTGGAGAGGGGCGCTGAGCTGCCTGGAGAGGGCCACTGAGCTGCCTGAAGAGGGACACTGAGCTGCCTGGAGAGGGACACTGAGCTGCCTGGAGAGGGACACTGAGCTGCCTGGAGAGGGACACTGGAGCTGCCGGGTGCAGAGGGACGCTGAGCTGCCTGGAGAGGGACGCTGAGCTGCCTGGAGAGGGACACTGAGCTGCCTGGAGAGGGACACTGAGCTGCCTGGAGAGGGACACTGAGCTGCCTGGAGAGGGACGCTGAGCTGCCTGGAGAGGGACGCTGAACTGCCTGGAGAGGGACACTGAGCTGCCTGGAGAGGGACGCTGAGCTGCCTGGAGAGGGACACTGAGCTGCCTGGAGAGGGTACGCTGAGCTGCCTGGAGAGGGATACTGAGCTGCCTGGAGAGGGGCACTGAGCTGCCTGGAGAGGGACGCTGAGCGTTAGGGAGAATGACGCCAAACTGCCGGGAGAGGAGAGGAGAGCAGCCCAAGGAGGGGAACGGGGCCGAATGGCCCGGGGATGTCATGCAGTCCGGACACTGGACAGGGACACAGAGCAGTCCGGAGAGAGGCAACGAGCGGCGGCCCGAAGGCGCCCTGCGGTCCGGACAGGGGCGCCGATCTGCGCGGAGAAGGGCGCCAAATGGCCCGGAGAGGGGCGCCAAATGGCCTGGGATGTCATGCAGTCTAGACAGGGGCGCAGAGCGGCTCGGACAGGGCCGCTGATCATCCCTGGGGCGCCCAGTTGCGAGCGGAGTGACGCCGAGCAATGCGGACACTGTCGCCGAGCGGTCCATAGGGGTGTCGTTCAGCCCGGGGTGCTAGTCGGCCAGGGGGCGCCAGGTGGCAGAGTGCCTCAAATGATCCAGCCTCACGGTCCCTGAAAGGTCAACAGGGTGCCAAAAAGAGCGCCTGAGCGCTCCATAGGGACGCAATATTCATTGTGGGTGCTCAGGCCGGATTGTGGGTGCTCAAATCAGGATTGTGGGTGCTCGAGCACCTACAAAGATATATAAAATTACATCCCTGATCCTGACTATGCTCCGTAAAATCGATGAACATTGCTTGGTATGTTGCATAGTATGTGAACAGAAGAGTACCTACTATGTGACTTATGCGGTATGATATCTTTATATCTTGAACTAAATTGTCATTTTCCGCTGCCAGCCTAACAAGCACTGTGCGGCACGGCTGCAAAGCCGGATGAGAGTAGGTATCTATGACCCGCAGCGGCGGATCCATGTAAAGATCTATGGAAAACAAAATCCATCACAAAAACTACAATCTCAATTTTCCTCTAAAGCCCAGATTCCTCTACCCGTGTGTCTTCACTTGCCCTGCCCGGCCGGTGAATCTGCGCCCGGCGGCTTCCACGCGCTCCAGCGGAGCCGTCTGCCGGCCGGCTGGTGACGTCACGACAGACAGGCCGGCCGGCGGCGGTCGGCCCGCTAGCCGGCCGGTCATCGCCCTGCGCCGCGCGCCGGCCGAACGAACGCTGACGTGGTGCTAGGTGGTCACGCAGCGCGGCGGTCTCCGGTCGGTGCCGCCAGTTGGCGACGGAAGAGCCGACCGGTGGACGTGTGCGACCCAGCAGACCCAGACCCAGCCCAGCGCGTCGCTGTACCGGCCCAGCGGCAGACTATTGGACATAGTACTGTCAACAGGTGAGAACAGGTTTCCTCAAGGGTGGGCCTCAACTGATTCAGCTGATTGAAACGTGAGGCAATGAAGTCGGGCGCGTCAGCACGACAGATATTCCATTGGTACCAGAAAAACATGGTTTGATTGCGAAAGGGTGTGTGGTTTGTGCTGTGTGCACTTTTTGTCGTCCTTTAATCAAGGTTTGGCCTTGATACAAACTTTTTATCAAGGTTTGGTCTTTCACTCCGCCGTGCACCACCAGTGTAAGAAGGTATACAAAAAAAATGTTTTTTGTGATAAAACCAAGTTTTACGGACGGGATCAGCGGATAGCTAACACGTTCTTGTTTGTTTAATTGCGGCGTAACAATATTGCACCATTTCAGATTCTGAACTCAGAAGTCTTGGGAATAATTTGCTTCACTCTTCTTAGTTACAAAGTGAAATATCACTGTTTCTGCATAAGCAATATGCAGCATGATTCAATTATCCGTATAGAATGTTGACTAATGACTAGAAAGGACCTCAATCACATTGCACGAGCAGGACCTCTATTTCGTGTTGTGACATTCTGGCGTCCAAATTTATACAAAAAGTGATGTATTTTTTCCCGTCAGGACACGTCTAAATACCGAATGAAATAATCGAATTAATTATGCCTTTTCCAATCCCGCTGCTGCGGCTGTACTTTCCGTAATCATCTGAGTGTTTCTCCGCGTTTCCCCCAGTCCGGTACCCAGCCCCGGTACTCCAGCCCCGTCTACCCAGCTCCGGTACACCAGCCCCCGATACACCAGGCTCCTCCGGTGCACCAGCCCGATACCACAGCTCCGTCCGGCCCCAGCTCCGGTTACCCAGTCCGGTACCAGCTCTGGTACCCAGCACACGATCACCAGCTCTCCGGTGCACCAGCCCGACCCCGCTCTCCGGTACCCCAGCTCCGGTACCCAGCTCTGGTACCAGCCCCGATACACCTAGCTCCTCCTGGTACCCCAGCCCCGGTACCCAGCCCGGACCCCACCCCGGTACCCCAACCCCGGTACACTAGCCCCGTTACCCCAGCCCCGGTACCCCAACTCCAGTACCCCAACTCCAGTACCCCAACTCCAGTACCCCAACTCCAGTACCCCTGTCCCGTCTGCCATCTGAGTGTGGGTCACAGTGACTGAGCAGTGAGCAGGGGAGCGCGGTGCCGTGGCCCGGTGCCGGCCGCGCCGCGCCGTACACGTGGCAGTACGTCACCTCTGTCTGGTGTCAGCGGCAGACCGTGATACACTGCGAGGAACGCCGGCGAGCTGAGACGGACCCGGCCACCGGTACTGAGACGGGCCCGGCCACCGGTACTGAGAAGGGCCCGGCCACCGGTACTGAGACGGGCCGGCCACCGTACTGAGACGGGCGGCACCGGTACGAGACGGACCGGCACGGTACTGAGACGGACCCGGCCACGGTACTGAAGACGACCGGCCACTGAGACGGGCCGGCACTGAGACGGACCCGGCCACCGGTATGAGACGGGCCCGGCCACCGGTACTGGCGGCCCGCACTGACGGCCGGCACCTGAGGACGGACCGGCACCGGTACTGAGACGGGCCGGCACCCGTAGCTGAGACGGGGCCCGGCATGGACGGGCCCGGCACTGAACGGACCGGCCCCGGTACTGAGACGGGCCCGGCCACCGGTACTGAGCGGCCGGCACTGAGACGGACCCGGCCACTGAGACGGACCCGGCCCACCGGTGCTGAGACGGGCCCGGCGCCGTTACTGAGACGGACCGGCACCGGTACGTGAGACGGACCCGGCACCGGTACTGAGACGGACCGGCGCACCGGTACTTGAGGATCGGGCCCGGCACTGAGACCGGACCCGGACACTGAGAGGGCCGGTATGAGACGGGCCCGCCACCGTACTGAGACGACCGGCCACGGTTACTGAGACGGGCCCGGCCACCGGTACTGAGACGGCCCGGCCACCGCGACTGAGACGGACCAGGCCACGGGTACTGAGCGGGCACCGGCCGCCGGTACTGAGACGGGACCGGCCACGGTACTGAGGACTTGCCCGGCGCCGGACTGGACGGGCCGGCCACCGCGTTACTGAGACGGACCCGGCCACCTTATTGAGACGGACCCGGCCACCGGTACTGAGACGGCCGGCACTGGACGGACCCCGGCACTGAGACGGCCGGTACTGAGGACGGCCCGGACCGGTCTGAGGCGGACCGGCCACCGGTATGAGACGGGCCCGGCCACCAGTATGAGACGGACCCGGCCCGGTACTGAGAGGGCCCGGCCGCCGAGTACTGAGACGGCCGTGCACCGGTACTGAACGGGCCCGGCCACGGTTACTGGGACGGACCGGCCACCGGACTGAGACGCGACCGGCCACCGGTACTGAGACGGGCCCGGCACTGAGACAGACCCGGTCACGGTTATGAGACGGGCCCGGCGCGGTACTGAGACGGACCCGGCCACCGGTTTACTGAGACGGACCGGCCACCGTACTGGACGGGCCTCGGCACCGTTTATTGAGACGGGCCCGCCACCGGTACTGAGACGGGCCCGTGCCCCGGTACTGAGACGGGCCGGCCACCGGTTACTGAGACGGACCCGGCCAGCCGGTACTGACTGCCCCGGCCACCGTCGTACTGCAGACGGGCCGGCACTTAGACGGCCACCGGTACTGAGACGGGCCGGCCACCGGTACTGAGACGGACCCGGCACTGAGACGGACCCGGCCACCGGTACTGAGACGGGCCCGGCCACCGGCACTGAGACGGGCCCGACCACCGGTACTGAGACGGGCCCGGCCACCGGTACTGAGACGGCCCGGCACTGAGACGAACGGCACCGGTCTGAGACGGACCGGCCACGTATGAGACGCCGCACTGAGATCGGGCCGGCCACCGGTCTGGACGGGCCGCACGGTACTGAGACGGACCCGGCCACCGGAACTGAGACGGGCCGGGCCACCGGTACTTGAGACGGACCGGCCACCGTACTGGACGGACCCGGCACGTACTGAGACGGACCCGGCATGAGACGGGCCGGCACTGAGACGGACCCGGACCACGGTACTGAGACGGACCCGGGGTTCACTGAGACTGGGCCCGGTCTCACCGGTTATCTGTAGACGGGCCTCGGCTCACCGGCTACTGTTGAGACGGACCGGCCACCGGACTGTGTAGACGGACTCCGGGCCGATGGTCTTGCGGTACGAGACTGGCCTGCTCTGGGTTACTCTGCACCGGTATCTGAGACGACCGGCCACCCTGGTACTTGAGACGGGCCGGCCACCGCACTGAGGACGGGCCGGCCACGGTATGAGACGGGCCCGGCCACCGGTACTGGAGACGGGGCCCGCGTACTGAGACAGGGCCCGGGCCACCGGCACTGAGACGCATAGGACCCGGCCACCGGTACTGAGACGGACCGGCATCCGTACTGAGACGGACCCGGCCACCGTACTGAGACGGGCCGGCCACCGGTACTTGAGACACCCGGCACCGGTACTGAGACGCGGCCCGGCCACCGTACTGAACGGACCCGGCCACCGGTTACTGACGACGGACCCGGGCACTGAGACGGGCCGGCCCACTGAGACGGGCGGCACTGAGACGACCCGGCCACCGTACTGAGACGGACCCGGCACTGAGGACGGGGCGGCACTGAGACGGACCCGGCCACCGGTACTGAGACGCGGCCGGACCGCCGTACTGAGAC
>VOPJ01001695.1:0-12500 GCA_014673585.1 Semibalanus balanoides | reverse complement strand
GCACACACGCACGTTCCTACGCCTATGTCAGGGAGACTCGGAGTGTCACCGTCTTTCCGATTGCACTGGATGCATATTCGATGAGCACAGAGCCATGCTGTGTCCCCGGCAGCGACCGTGGTTATCAATGGCATCTGCTCAGGTTTTTACGGAGAAGCCAGCAGAGTCACTGACCAAAGGCATCGACACCTTTTGAAAGTGTGTGTGGGGGGCTTGGAGAAGGCATTTTGAAGTACGTTTTTCCCATGCAACGTATATAGGCTTAATGTTAAAATCTGAAAATGTTTGGAACGTGTCTTCCCGCCTCCCCTCCCCCACCTCCGGCGCCCATGGACAGTTGCTGTAGTTACTAGTAAGGTATATATCCTGCTACCGCCGCCCAGTGGAATGGTGATCGCGAAGAGTCTTCAGTTGGCGGCATACAAATAGGCCTGATCTCATCAGATAATAGTTCCACAAATTGGGCTCTAGTTCATAAAGTGTAAGCGGCGATATTAAAGTAACTATAAAGGAACAGGGATGTTGGTCGTTTCGAGATGTCCGTCATGCTAGCGACTATATCTACGACTAGTGCGACATCTGAGACGACAGGATTTGCGAAAACCACAACACCGAAATGAACAGCCAAGTTGGCAATCGATAAGAGTATTTGACAGATTGTATTTTGTGACAAATATTGCGAGACAAATGCTCCCAAGGTCAACGTTTGACCTTGATCAGGTCGAAATATAGGGTATCCCAAATTAAAAAAAATCTCAAAAACGTATGTTATATAAAGACCGTCAAAAAGGTTCGATTTACGCATTTTGATATTTGTATCTCGGGGACACCGTTTGTCCTTCATCAGGTTGAATTAAACGTAGGTACTCTGGGCGGCATGTGACCTTCGTTGTTGGTCTGTCCTTAAACCCCAATCATCATCAATTAAACGTACTCATACCTAGTGCTAAATATGTTATGACATCTGCTAAGACAGGATTTGAGAAACCCACAATATTAAAAATAATCGAAAAATATTCAATCATAGAGTGTGACTTGCTACATTTGTTTAACAAAGATACTTAGCTCCCAATATTACCGTTTGACTTTAAGATCAGGTCGAATTAAATGGACCGTAGAACGTAGAAGGTGACGTGTTACATTTTCTAACAAAGATATTTTGTTGTCGTTCTGTCGTTGCTGATATTGCAGATTTAGTAGTAGATATGGGTACATTTAATGTGACCTTATTTTGATATCAAGCGGTAACCTTGAGAGTAAAAGATAAAAATGCGTAAAAGGAGTCTGTTTTCTTATCTATCTATTGCATCAGTTTTGAGGATTCTCGTCTGAGATTTTTCACAATTTTGGGTATTCCAGATTTCGACCTGATCTCAAAGTTAAATGGTTATCTTGAAATAAGAATATACAAATGTGTAAATGGAGGATTTGATGGTCTATCTATTACAATTGTTTTTGGAATTCTCAGTCCTCATTTTCAAATTGGGGTACCCCATAGTTTTACCTGACATCAATATCAAACAGTGACCTTGAGATAAAATATCAAAATGCATAAATTGAGTCTTTTTGATAGTCTTTTTACCTGATCTCGGGGTCAAACAGTGATCTTAAAAACAAAATATATTGTACACAAAATGTAGACCATCAAATTCTCTATCGAATGCATGACTGGCTATTTCTTTTGACTTTGTGGTTTTATAAAATCCTGTCGTCGCAAATGTCGTCGCAGTTGTCGCAGATATCGTCGCTTACTTGACGGACATCATTTCGAGGCCCATCAAAGACGCATGCCGTCAAAAGTAACAATCTACGTATTTGTCTGCCTCCAGTCGGCTTTAAAAAAGACAAATGCTATTTAAATATAGACAACATTGAAACTACGTTGATCGACCGCCAGGCGTCAACTCTGTTCTTGGCACCCTACCCCACTTACGCGTTGCTCTCCGTCTGTCTATCCTACAGTTGTGTGAACATGCGCGCCGCGTTGCTGCTGCTGCCGCTGCTGGCCGTGGCCGCCGCCGAGCAGGCGTGCCGCGGACCTGACTGCGACGGTGCCGACGACGAGGGAGCCGGCAAGTATTCGCGCGAGATGAACCGTCCGGACGACATCCGCGCCCAGATGGCCCAGCTGCAGTCGGCGCTGATCAACCTGATGAAGGACCCGTACAACCCGGACGTGCTCAGCGCCTCGCTCTCCGACCTGGCGCTCTTCGCCGACACGCCCGCGGGCAAGCGCTTCCTCGACCAGTTCGGTAACGTCATGGAGGGTAACGGTGGCGGCGCGGGTGGCGCTCTGGTCCGCCAGCTCTTCACCTCCGTCCTCGCCGGCAATGTCGACATCGGCAAGTTGATGAGCGACGGCATCAGCGCCGGCTCGCTCGCCAGCCTCGCCAGCGGGATCCTGAAGAAAGATGGAGGCAACGGCATGAAGATGGACGACCTGAAACCAATCCTGCAGAGCTTTATGAAGGTCATCAAGGACGAACAGGCGAGCCCGTTCCTGCTCGACCGGCTCAACGACGCCTTTAAGGACTCGATGAGCGAGTCAGACCTGCGAAAGTTCGAGAAGACCGCTGCAGGTGTGCTGGGCGGCATCAAGGCGGCGAACAGCCTCGACGACTCGGACTTTGTGTACGACCAGAGCGCGCTGGAGACATTCGAGTCGTTCATGCAGGATTTCGTTGACGAACAGGAGTGGGACTGGTCACGCACGGGCTCTACGTTCATGCGCGAGATCAAGAAAGTGATGCGCGCTTTCTCGGGCTCAGAGGACCAGATCGGCCGCCTACTGCCGTCGTTGATGGAAGTCATCGCAGACGAGAAGCCCACCGACAAGGAACTGCCCGAGATCATCACCAATTTCGGCGGGATTCTCGGCAATGTTGTGAAGAAAGATAACTCCGAACCCGAGTTTGTCAGACGTATTCTAAACAAGCTGAAGACACCAGTGGAAGCGGACAAGGACAAGGAGAGCAAATCCAAAAGTGAAATGGTCAAGGAGACTGAGAAACCTAAGAAGATCGAAATCGAAACTGAGTCGGACGATAAGGGTAAGGTGAAGGTCGAAACGAAAACCGAAGCCAAGAAATCCGACGGGAAGAAGGCTACCATCAGCGCGGCAGAGGCTCTGAAAAAGGCGGAGAGCCTGATGAACAAGGTGCCGGACTTCTCGAAGCTGACAGACTCGCTGAGCGCCATTACCAGCGACCCGATGGCGATGCAGGTGCTGATGATGAAGGCGGCCAGCGGCGGGCTGGACATGAACAGCTTGTTTGACCTGGTGCCCGAGGTCGAGGGTATGGAGGAGATCTCCGCCTACCTGAGCCAGATTCAGAACAGCAAGGACGAGAAGGAGGTGGCCGGCCACTTCCACGCCGTCATGGACTCCATCGGCGGCGCGTTCAGTCTGCTGAAGAGCGAGGACATTCGTCGTTCGGCCATCGAGCAGGGACTTCCCTACATCCGCATGGTGCACGACTTCCTGAAGGAGCCGCTGGCGCTCATGAAGATCCAGATGGGCGTCGCCTCGCTGGCAAGCATGTACGACACGTCGGTGCCGAAGCTGATTGGCATGGCGGCGCCTATGGTGGAAGAGCACTCGGAGTCGCTCGGGTTCCAGCTGGATTTCAAGAGCTTCTGCGACGATACCCACAAGTTTCTGCTCAAGGTGTACAACGAGGTGTACCAGTCGCGGAAGAGCCCGATCAAGAACCTCTCTGGCGTGAAGGAAGATCAATACATCGTGGACACGGTGGACCACTCGGTGGGCGAGCCGGTGATGCTGGCCTACGGCGCCTACAAGCAGATCCGCCACAGGCCCGAGTGTTTGCTGCAGGCATTGTGCCGCGCCAACCGGGAGGCGAAGGAGACGGACGCCGGGGCGTACGGCGTCCGCACCACCGTCACCAAGGCGATCAGGTAGGGGCACTGTATCAGCGGAGGTGTTCGGCTAGAATGTGTGCTTAGAGGTGCCATGTAAAGGGACTCGTCACCAAGGAGTCCTAATAAAGCACTGTGTCATCAGGGGTGTCTAGTTTAGCATCACACCATAGGGAGGGACTATAAGGAGCGCTGCGTTTTGAAGAGTGTGGTGTGAGAACGCTGCGTTTTGAAGGGTGTGGGGTGAGAACGCTACGTCATCTGTCTGTTTGTTGTCGCCCCATTTGTCTCTCGCCCCATAGCGACGTGACAAAAAAGTGACAGTATGTCCATGATTATCGTCAGCCGTCCCGACTCGAATGTAAATGAAGGGGCTGGATGTATTTCACCTTCCATATGTCTTCCTGATGTTCTTCCTGACGTTATCCCTGACGTTCTCCCTGACGTTCTCCCTGACGTTCTCCCTGACGTTCTCTGAGACATGTCCTGACAGTCGGTTCTATTCCCCCCATAGCCGCCTTTTCGGCATGTTGCTGGCCTCTGAGGAGCACGACATGGACTCTGTGGTGCACGACCAGGTGACCGAGGCTGTAACAGAGGGACATACAGACGGAAACTGCGAGGTAAGAAGGCGGTCTCCAGAAGCGTCAGTTGTATGCCTAGGCAGATTGACAGATAGTTGGTTTAACGCATTGCAATAAAACAATAGAATGTGTAAGGCTGGTGACTGGTGTTATGTTTTTAAAACGGCCTGAAGGAATTATCCGTTCACGTTTATACGTTGTTTTATTATTTGTTTGTTGTCTGTATTAGTTAAGACCAGATGTCGCACTTTGCTTGCACAAGGAAGCTGTGCAAAAGGCAGTTGTTAATAACTGCAAGCTGTAACTGTAAATTGTCTATTTTATTTTAATCGGGCGTGTTTTCGAGATCCTGCGCTTACAATCGCACTGCGCTGCAAGAACGACCGCATGTGTGCTTTTGCGCCTCTGGTGTAGAATATCACAGCCGCTGGTCGCACAGCTGGCATAACGCGACCACTGAACCTGTACCTCTCCACTGAACCTGTACCTCTCCACTGAACCTGTACCTCTCCACTAAACCTGTACCTCTCCACTGAACCTGTACCTCTCCACAGAGCCTGTACCCAGCCGAATGTGACGAGGACCCGGAGGAGCTGGACATCCTCTTCTGAGGGCTGTACCTATACCGGCCCGGCCGCCTAGAACAGACTCTGTGTGTGGGAAATCCCTGACCGGACGATCTGTCGCCTGAGACCGCACCAGCATCGAACAGCGCTGATGGACCACCACGGAGAGGCGAATGGTACCCGGTCGATCTGTGTGAACTGTGAGCCTACTGATGAGCCGGAGGGGAGGAAGGGGGGGGGCGATGGGGTTACACCGTTATACCGTGATGTCGCACCGTTAGATGTCTCGTGCCTGGGTCGGACGGAGAGTGAGGATGCTCAGTCACTTCTGCTGTGTCATGTTATGCAGACTCGGCGGAGAGAAGCGCTCAACGGTATTGTGCGAGTTGTGGCAGGTGTGTCGATTTCCTGAAACGACGCGATGTCCGGGGGCATTGCGATACCCACAGCTCATGCGTTGTACTTGTTAAAACAGAAGCATGCACACTGGTGTAAAAGTATTGAGCAAAACTGACTGCGATGTAGTTGATTCAATCACGGAATGGACATGTGAATCGTATCCATTGATTCGCCTCGATTGTTCGTCAATGTTCAAAGCCCGTGAATGCTGAATTAGTGATTATCATCGTTTATTTTTTCTGACATGGGATATGTTGTATTGCCGGGCCCGGGGCAAACCAGGAGCGGACTCAGAATGAAGCATTATACTAAATCAATGTTAAATTTGTGATAACGTTAACGTCACATTTTTTGTATAGCGCCTAACAAAAAGTCGAACGCGATTTTAAAGTAGCATACTTATATAGCTGAATGACTTGCGTCAGAACCTTTCTCACATGTCATTGAAAGCAGAAGTACGATTCATCATGCACCGTCTTTGTCTATGCAATGGTCAGTTACTGGCACTATATCGGGTGACTCACGTAGGTAGCGGAATCGTTTCGTATCTCTAGAATCGATTACTCGTTATGCATGTTGATTGTTGATTCATTATATTTTCATGGCCGTCGTTTGCACGAGATTGAACTCGGGCATTATGTGACTGTTTTCAAACAATAAACCTGTGTTATTTATGAATTGTGTAACTGTGACGCTGAATTTTGACCTGTCGGGTGTAGGATAAAAATCTGTATCTAGCTTGATTTCATAAGCGATTTTTTTGTAATTTCTTCTTAAAACGGAGTTCAAACAAAAAAGTGGTAGCATTCAACTGGGAGAGCCTCAACGAATCACATGAGACCCTTTAGCATTTTCCATTGTAACAATTTTTAGAGCCACCCTCAAACAGTGACTTTATGCATTGTCGCCAATGGCAGCGATCGTCACTTGATGCACATACACAGCGCGCCCTGGCGGAGAGAATTTTGCTGACACCACACCCCATTCATAAGAAATTGCTAAATTCGCCAAATTTTCACCAGATACACCACTCATGTGCCAAATCCAAAGTCATATGCCACGTTTATGTTCTTTGACCTCCAAGGCTCAACGAGGTTAACTCAGGTGACCCCAGGCCACGTATCTGTAATCGTAACCGTAATCGGCCACGTAAACGCACACACTCGGTCTTACGCTTCGCAAATCGATCTGACCTGTAAAGGTCACCAAAGGTCACCGAGTGTCTGCAAATATTTAGGCGTTGGATTCAGTCTCGTAGCTCTTCAGGGCACTGGCGGATCCAGAAAGTGTTATTTTGACAGTTTGGCCGGGGCCAAAATCCCAAAAATTATCGCAAAATTCTTGAAAAACTCATCGGATTTCGCTTACTCTATGTATTCAATAACTGATTTAAAACAACTTTCTCTAGTAAAAGTTGCTTGTTTTACGACAAACTCAGGAAATGTTGTCAAATTTGCGCCGATTGGGTGGTTTGGGGGGGCATGGCCCCTTTGCTCCCCCCCCCCTGGAATCGCCCCTTGCTTCAGGGTCGGCCACAATGTGCTGTGCAAATATCGAACCTGGGCTGGACCTTAAACGGCACTTCTCGGAGTGTCGTTTTTTGCATTTCTTTAACAATTTTGCACTTCACTAACACGGCCGGGAGGACGCGAGTGCGACGCCTCACACCGGGGAAAGGAAGGGATAGGGGAGGGGGAAGTGGGAGGGGACAGAGGAGGGTAGACAAGGGGGCAGCGCGAGCGATGCGCGGGCCGGTCACTCCACGGCTGACCCCCGCGACTCCGAGTGCTGCTTCAAGGGTTCCTGCGCAGGGCGGCCAGCACGCAGAGATTAGGCTCCGCCCACTGCCCTCCATACGTCACCACGAGAGTGCCGCGCCATGACACAAGCTGCGGCGCTCCAAACTTGCTCTGCGGCCGCGGCCCTCGGCGGTCGCTGCGGCTGACCTTTCCCCGGGCAGGAACTCGCTGGCGGCCGCAGCCGTGTGACTCATTTACACCCATCCCCACGTCCCTCTACCCCCACGCCTCTCCTGGGATGGCCGCAGCGGACCGCGGCAGATTGCGGCACCCGTGAACAGGGCCCCGCGCCGGGACGCAGCGGAAGAGTTTCGCGAAGAGTTGGTCACTTGCACAGCACACTATACCAGCGTCGTCAGAGCGGGATCGCAGACAAGGCACCGCGACGCTCAAACCCGCGAAGATGGAGTCAGGCAGCATCATGATGGAACTAACAGGATGAGAGGATGTGTATCTGTGCGCACCAAGGCAGCGGCGGCAACGCCACTAGCCAGATGATGATGATGATTTGGGTTTTAGGGCGCCTCAACTGTAAAGTTATGTGGCGCCCATACCACTAGCCAGTCAATGTATCGGCTCAGGCCAGTCTGCGCGTATACGCGCCAAACGCTGTTTGTTGTCTGAACGCCTCGTGGCTCCGGCCCGACCAGCTGCGCGCTCACGCGCCAGCTCAGCCGTGCATGCTTGCAGCACCGGCTTCCGGCCCCAGTTAAGCACGCAGGCGCTCACGCTGTTGCACTGCTACTGTTCGTTCGGGGCTCCGTCCTGACCAGATGCGCGCGCACGCGCCAGCTAGACCGCATGCTTGCAACGGCTCCGGCCCCAGCTGACGCGGCTCAGGCCCCAGCTGTGCGCGCAGTGCGCACGCTTCTAATACTGTCAGTCACCGGTGTCGATTTGTATGCTATTGGGGTGCCCGGGCCCCCAATTATTTCAAATTGTAACATTAGGCCTATGGCGTTGCATGATAAGAATTGAGTTAAAATCTATAAAGTTAGCATTAGGCCCACACCACAATCATTTGCATAAATTGACACCGCTGCTGTCATTGCAACTGGACGCCCGGGGCGGCGGCCTGAGCAGCTGCGCGCTCACGCGCCGGCCGGGGCCCTGTTCACGGTGCCGGCAATCTGCTGCCGGTCGCTGCGGTCGCATGCGGGCCCAGCAGGCGTGGGGGATAAGACGGACGTGTGGGGAGGGTGGTAAGTGGACGTCACACGGCTGCGGCCGCCAAGCGATTCCTGCGGCGCCGGGGAAAGTCAGCCCGCAAGCGACCGCAGTCCGCGGCCCGCAGAGCAGTTTGGAGCGCAGCTTGTGTTCATGGCGCGCACTCTCGTGGATGTATGTATGTATTGTATTTTAAAGTGAATATAGCACCTTTAACACTAGTTTTTTAACTCGATAGCCAGATGTCGGGTGTGCTGAGAAACAACCCCCAAATCCGAAATTTTCCCTCCCAAAAGCGACCTAGTTCCCCTGAGCTTTCAAACGCAAAAACCGTTGGTCATATGTGGTCATATTCAACGTCACAAAATCCCGTACGTTTCGCATACGTCATCAGTAGTTACTCCACTGTGATTGCCAAACCCACTCGCTTTTTAACCGTCCGCCCAGTATTTTCAGTTGACCTTGCGTCCGCCCGACCGCCACCGGACAGGTCTCGGTCAGCGCTCGGCCACACTATTGGTTTCACGTATGGTGCCCCCACGTCCCTACCCGAACGAAGCGAGCGCCGGTCTCGTTCGACCCAGCCAGTCGCGTTTTCACGCCTACCGTGCACCCATCGCTGCGGTGCCGGCCACAGCAGCTGTCACTTGGCGCGGGCGCAAAGTTGCGTTCGATGCCTCCTTGTACGACACAACTCGCTTTTGGTGACGCAAGGATTGGTGTGACGTCACATGTAAACATATACTATTTTCAAATTACAACAAAATTCTGAACTTTTTTCGCAAAAATTGAATGCCAGACCGTGATCAGGCATTCTTCTCCATGTCATTTCTACTACAAACTTTTCCCAAGGTGCTATATTCCCTTTAAGAGCGTCCACTGCAGGAGTGGCTATTAAAGGGAAATATAGCACTTTAACATTAGTTTTTAACTGAGATAAGCCAGATTGTCGGTGTGCTGAGAAACCCCCCAAATCCGAAATTTTTCCCTCCAAAGCGACCTAGTGCTGAGTTTTCAACGCAAAAACTGTTGGTCATATGTGGTCATATTTCAACGTCACAAATCCGTGCACGTTTCGCATACGTCATCAGTAGTTACTCCACTGTGATTGCCACCGCACTTCGCTTTTTGAACCGTCCGCCCAGTATTTTCAGTTACCTTGCGTCCGCCCCGACCGCCACCGACGGTCGGTCAGGCGCTCGGCACACTAGTGGTTCAGTATGCGTGCCCCCACGTCCCAACCCGGCGCGAGTGAGCGCCGGTCGACCCAGCCAGTCGCGTTTCACGCCTACCGTGCACCCATCGTGCGGTGCCGGCACAGCAGCTGTCACTGGGCGGGCGCAAAGTTTGCCGTTCGATGCCTCCTTTGACGACCACAACTCGCTTTGGTGACGCAAGATTGCGTGTGACGTCCACATGTAAACATATTACTATTTTTCAAATTACAACAAAATTCTGACTTTTTTCGCAAAAATGAATGCCAGATACCGTAATCAGGGCATTCTTCCCATCATCTACATAACTTTTCCCAAGGTGCTATATTTCCCTTTAAAGCTCATGGAGCATGGGCGGAGCCTAATCTTGCGGCTGGCCGCCCGGCCGCAGGAGCCTTGAACAGCCACTCAGATATTCACGCTCTCGCCAGCCCTGAGCGCTGTTCGGCTGCCGGCTCTCGCGAGAGCAAGAGCTGACGTCACCGAGCCCGACGCGTCATAGCGTGACGTTCAGCGCGCGCCGCCGAACAGCCGCCGAGCCGGCCCGTTAGCCGCTGTGCTAGTGGTCTTCTCAATAGCAGGGACGCGCTTCGCGGCCGAGCACGTGACGTCAAGTGAGGGGCACGCGTACTTGAAAAAGCTGTGCGTGAACGGTCAGCATCTGCCTCTCAGCTTCTCTTGCTGATTGGTCAATACAGTTTGCTAGCAACCTGCTCTCGCGCTAGCCCAGTGCTCTCGCGAAAGCCGGCAAGCCGAACAGCGCTCAGTCCAAGCTGACAAGGCACACGTGCGGGAAGACTACCCAGCGCGCGCGTGTTTTTTAATGTAATGGTTCAGATAAGTAAAAGCCATGTTAAATTTAGGTTAGGGTTAGGTTAGGTTAGCGTTGGTTAGGTTAGGTGGTGTGGTTAGGTGTAGGTTGGGTTACGGTTAGGCGTTGGGTTAAAGGTTAGGTTAGGTTAGGTTAGTTTAGGTTAAAAAAATGCCAGATGCTGTTGCTTCAAATGGATTTTTCTTATCTCAACATTACATTCAAAACACGCCCAGGCACGCGAGGTGCGACACGGATGTGGTTCACCAAACCACACCACCCCCTCTCGGTCCGCGACACCCTACCCAGCCTGCCAATCCGCGTTATGGGCAGATCCGGGGCGCCTCCTAACCCCCAAACCGGCATCGGACACACACACACACACACACACACACACACACACACACACACACACACACACACACACACACACACGCACGCACGCACATCGCAGGCTCCCCCGACGGGGCGAGTCACACGCAACAACAGCCGTCCCTCAGAGGAACAGCACCATAGTGGGAAACGACTCTCCCCCCTGATGCGGACCCCTGTCAAATGACGGGACACGGGAATGCGCATCCCCCCATCCCCTTCCATCAGATGCCATATCACAACCGTGGGCCCGGCCGGCTGAGGAAACCCGCCGGAACTCCGGGCGATCCCAGTTCCCACCACTCACCGCCGCAGTAGCCCCGGCCAGGTACCGGAGCTGTGACCGCCGGCCCGCTCGATCCCTCACCAGGAAACGGGCTGACAATGTCGGCACCCCCAGCGCCGACCGCTGGCCGGCCCCCCGGCGGGCCCCGCGGCCCAGGAGGTGATTGTACCAGACACCGGCGCACCCAGGGCTATATAATAGGGGCGCACCGGTAGCATACTGGTGCGCCCGGTACGGGCGCACCGGTAGCAGCACTCGGCAGCGGCAGCTGGATGGGCCGCCCCGGCGGCGGCCAAACACTTTACCACGCCCGCAGTGGCATGTGCCGCTGCGGGCGGCGTGCACGCCGCACCGGCAATCGCACGCGACTACGCCACACCACCGGTGGCGGACGGCCGCTTACAGACACTTTTGAGGGTCCTGGTCTAATCCAGATAATTAAAAATAAGCAGATACACAAAATATTTGAAAAGGGACAAATCCCACCACCACACCGCCGCAGTGGCCCCGGCCAGGTACCGGAGCCGTGACCGCCGGCCCGCTCGATCCCTCACCAGGAAAAACGGGCTTGACAATGTCGCACCCCAGCGCGAACCGCTGGCCGCCCCCCCCCCCGGCGCCCCGCCCACCAAATAGGAATGGCCGAAATCCGTAGTTTTTCATATTCAAGGAGTTATGCTGGCTGCCAGTATGCCATGTTTATGGCCTGGCTTCCCGCCTTTCTGAAGACCTGGCCCCTGGGCCTGGCTGCGCCCCACGGTTCTAGAGTCTAAGATAATTTTGTCCCTTGTATATTGAGTTTCGTCCGACTTTCAAGCCGCTTACGACACTGCAATGTTGTGAAATGGACGATTGCACACAAGGCCCATTGCAGCACATTACGCAATGCACTCGAGAGGTGGCCGCTTTATCTTGGCAGATCTTGGTGTGTCTTACGCAATGTTGTGATTAGCTCGTAACAGTGAATATTTAATGCATGTAAGGATGTGCATTTTTTGTGTTTGTGCTACATGTTAAAGAATCAGTGCAAAAATGTTTTCTCGAGAGAGAGAAAAAATATAACATATTTTTCCAAATGAAGCCAGCTGGTTGAGATGCTTTTTCTTTTTGTCTGTGGCATTTATAGCAGTGAAATAGACCACCCATTATCTACCCTTTTGTTTTTATGTTTTCCTTGTTGTGCGGCATTTCTGGTGGAAAATTCTGCTCGTGCTGGTAGAATTCATTGTTAAAGGCAAGTGTAAAAAAAAGCATTTTTTTCGCAATTTTTCGCAATATATTTACTTGTTGATACTTTTTAAATATTGATAATAGCATTTATCACATGTCAAGTGCCTCAATATTTATATTCTTTCACATAAACTGTTTGAACGATTTAATGTGTGGAAGCGCTGAGATCGTCGCCTTAACTCCATACGGACCC